>CM053401.1:1551172-1626777 GCA_028644305.1 Xerus rutilus
CGCGGTGGCTCAAGCCTGTAATCCCAGCACTTAGGGAGGCTGAGACAGGAGAATCGCGAGTTCAAAGCCAGCCTCAGCAATGGCGAGGCGCTAAGCAACTCAGTGAGACCCTGTCTCTACATAAAACACAAAATAGGGCTGGGGATGTGGCTCAGTGGTCAAGTGCCCTGAGTTCAATCCCCAGTACCAAAAAAAAAAAGAAAGAAAGAAAAGAACTATCAATATATGCAACAATCTGTATGAATCTCAAAGGCATGATGCTGAGATTCCTCATGACCTCATCTTCCTTCACATTCTTGACTATTTTTTGTTTGTTCTTGCAAGTCATAGGGATTGAATTTAGGGCTCTGCACACGCAAGGCAAGTGCTACCACTGAGCCACATCCGCTTACTTTACATTCTTAAAAAACACCATAATTGGAACTGTGAACACACAGGTGGTCACAGGAGGTGATGGTAGGGAGGGAGACTATAAAGGGACAGCCTGGGAAGTTTTTGTTTGTTTTGAGTAATGGGATTGTTCTATATCCTGACTGTGGTAGTGGAACATCAATCTAAAATTCAGAGAACTAAAAACCAAAATGTTTAAAGTTATATAATTTTAAAAAAATAGGGGCTGGGGTTGCAGATCAGTGGTAGAGTGCTCACCTGGCACATGTCAGGGTTTGATCCTTAGCATCACACAAAAATAAATAAAACAAAGGTATTCTACAACTAAAAAATAAATATAAAAAAGAAGATGGTTGTTTAAAATATATATATACATATATATATACTTGCTTTATTTTGATGTTCCAGATGAATATGAGTTCAAAAGATGCCCAAGTACAAGATGTTATATAACTATTGTAGCCTTCCCACATATTCATAATAGCTAGAAGAGAAAATCTCATTTGTAAGAACAATAAAAATTACAAAATAGCTAGATGCGGTAGCACAAGGCTGTAATCCCAGGAACTTGGAAGGCTGAGGCAGGAGGATTGGAAGTTCAAGGCCAGCCTCATCAACTTAGCAAGACCATGTCTCAACACAAAAGATAAGAAAGCTCAGTGGCAAAGTGCCCTAGGTTCTGCCCCCAGTACCACAAATAAAATAAAAAAACATTGGAACAAACTTAACAAGAATTATATAAAACTAAATAAAAGATATAAAGGGCTGGGACTGTAATGCAGTGGTAGAGCGCTTGCCTCGCATGTGTGAGGCACTGGTTTGATCCTCAGCACCACATAAAAATAAACAAATAAAGATATTGTCTCCATCTATGACTAAAAAAAATATTTTTAAAAAAGATATAAAAACCATGAAAACAAAATCAAGACACACTTCATATTTCTGGATAAAAGATCTGGTATCATTAAAATATCAGATTTTTGAGCTGGGGTGTAGCTCAATGGTAGAGTGCTGGCTTAGCATGCACAAGGCCCTGAGTCTGACCCCCAGCACTGCAAAAACAATCAGATCCCCCACTCCCAAATTTTTAAATCTAACAATTCCATCAAAAGTTATCTAATCAAAATTCTAACAAGACTGTTTTTAGAACATGGTAACAAGATTCTAAAATTCATTTGGCAGTGTAACTGACAAAAAAGAATTATGAAAATTTTGAGAAATAAGTATAACCAAAAGGGGACCTGACCTACCCCAAAACATCAAAATATACTTTCAAAGCTGCAGTAATAAAAACACCCTGGTATGCTAGAAAAATAATACCTAGATGTTGGTGTTGTCATAGCAGAAAAAATGATCTAAGACAACCAGGCAAAAGAGATTTACAAGAGCTCTCAACAACAGTACACAGTTATGTTAAATGTTCACTGCAGCTGCATTTGTAATAGCAAAAACACGGGAAATGACCTCCAGGCTCACTATGGTCCAACCACACACTGGAAGACTATGCTGCCTCTAACAGAATGTGAGATCTGTAAGTAATATACCCTGGTCCTGTGTCTGATCCAGGTAATGTAAAAATATTATTATGTCCCATATGAGTGTGCTTTTTTGTTAAAATAAACAAAAAGTTAATGTCTATATACAAAACTATGGGAATATATACTAAACCTCTCTCTATAAATGATTCTCTTAGAAATTTCAAAGAACTTTTACTTACTTTTTTTTTTTGGTACTAGAGACTGAACTCAGGGGCACTCGACCACTGAGCCACATCCCCAGCCCTATTTTGTGTTTTACGTAGAGTCAGGGGAACTTTTACTTTCTATATAATGAATTTCTATAATGTTTACATATTATATGATTCTTACCCTCACCTACAATGGGGGTAAGAGAACAAGAATAAAATGACAGCAGGGCACAGTGGCGCAAACCTGTAATCCCAGCACTTTGGGAGGCTGAGATAGGAGAGAGTTCAAAGCCAGCCTCAGCAACAGCAAGGCACTAAGCAACTCAGTGAGACCCTGTCTCTACATAAAAACACAAAATAAGGCTGGGGATGTGGCTCAGTGGTTGAGTGCCCCTGAGTTCAATCTCCAGTATCAAAAAAAAAAAAAAAAAAAAAAGAATAAAATGACTTTGTTCAAAGTTCAAAAAACCTGAGGATATTTTAAAATTAAGTCATCAGGGTAGTTATATTTCAGCATTTTTGGAGCAAGAACCTACTAGAAGTAAATATGGTAGGCTAGACCTCAACATGGGGGCCTGTCTGTCTCAGTGCTCTCCTGGCTTACCATCTGTGCCACACGGGAAAACTGGAGTAATAATTTGCAATTGGTGGGAACTAAACCCACAAGTTTTGTTCCTTTTTGATCAATGTGAACAGGGACAGCTCCAATCACTCATGTTATTTACACATTCCAAAAGCAGTCCGGGCATTTCAACAAGGAATCTTAACCAAAAATCCAAAGGAATTTATTTTGTCACTGAGACTACTTGCTGACAGAATGACTGGTCCAAGGTTCCTGCTCCAACAGCCCCAAGCCTGGTGGGCTGCAGGCATTAGAGCCATGGCACTTTTGTCATATGGTTGGCAAACGGGAGATTATTTCTCTTAAAGCTTCAGTAGTGTTATAGTAATTTAACAATATTTATTAAGTACATAACTGGCACCAAGCACTATGTTATGTACTGCCTCTACCCTTACAGACTTGAGTGGAGAAAAATAAGCCAATTTCAATGCAATGTAAACTGTGTCATATAAGGGAAGTGTCTTTAATAATCCCATGGGTTCAATCTCCAATACCAAAAAAAAAAAAAAAAACCCAAAAATATTACATAGACAGTTTCTGATTTATTCATTCTTTACTATGGTACAAAGTGATACATATTCAGTAGGAACTGTACTTGGAATTCTTTTTTTAAATTTTTTTTTAGGCGTAGATGGACATGATATCTTTATTTTGTTTATTTACTTTTTATGTGGTGCTGAGGATCGAACCCAGTGCCTCACACATGCAAGGCAAGCGCTCCACCACTGAGCCACAATCCCAGCCCTATACTTGGAATTTTGAGTTGCCTGAGAGAAGGAGTCTTCCAATAAATATTTCCCAGAAGTGATCACCACACAGAAGGGTGAAGAGTACTTCAGACACCAACAACAGGTGTGAGATCTAAGTGCAATGAGTATGTTGAAGCAGCAAAACAGGCTCTGATCACCAAAGATTATGAGGATGAAGTTAATTTCACAGTTTTAATGGATGTGCTTTTGATAAGGAATGTAGCTGAGCATAAAACCAATATCACAAAAGTGAGAAAAGTGTGTGCCTTCCTAAACAGAAATTCATCAGTCACGGGCTACCAGAAACACTTAGCTAGAAAACTCATGGGAATAAAACTGTAAATAAAAACAATTCTATTGATTTCCAAGTACCATTAGCTCACACTTAAGTGCATGCATAAAGTTAAGATCAATTTTTGTGGTAGCAGACATTTCTGTTGAAAAAGAACAAACAACTACTCTTTTTTAAAATATATTTCCTTTAGTTGTCAATGAACCTTTATTTTTTATTTATTTACATGCAGTGCTGAGAACTGAACCCAATGCCTCACACACGCTAGGCAAGCGCTCTACCACTGAGCTACCACCCCAGCCCCAACACTACTCATTTTTAAAGGTGAAGATTATTCACTCAATATTAATATTTACAACTCCTTTACAATAATGTAAATGGAAACAGGAAAGCAAAAAGACTCCCAATTAATATGTTTCATGTTCTTTTAAAAGAAGTTTAATTAACTTAGAAATAATCCTAAAGACATACATTCTCTTTCTCTTTCTCCCATATGGAAATAAACAAAATAAGTGGTCACAATTCATATTTATTTACCTCTCTGCCTGTAAGGATGTGTCGTGCCAATTTCACTTTTGCAAAGTTCCCCTTGCCGATCGTTTTCAACAGTCTGTAGTTTCCGATGTGAGGCTGCTCATCCGCACAGGAAGCTATGGAGTTTCTACACCGAGCTCCAGAGCGCCCAGTGCGGGAGGTGACTTCTTGTCGCCCATCTCCATGTGAGGTGTGCTGCAATGCAACATACACAAAGACAAGGAAATGAGGGAACACTTAGTGCCTGCCAAGTTTTAAGAGCTCCTGGCTGAATAAACAAAACATTACCACTTTAATTTTAATCCTAAAGTATCTAGCACTTCAAAGGAATTTAACCACATGATACATACATTTATGAAAAACCAAGAGACTATTAGAAGAAAAATACAGTGTTGCAGTTCAATTGGAGGTTCAAAAAAGATATTAGAGCCTGGGGTGGCCCGCACAGGCCTGTAATCCAAGTGGCTTTGAAGGGTGAGGCAGGAGGATCATAAATTCAAGGCCAATCTCAGCAATTTAGTGAGGTTTTAAGCACCTTAGTGAGACCTTATCTCAAAATAACAAATAAGAAGGGTTGGGAGAGCTGGGCGTGGTGGCGCATGCCTGTAATCCTAGCATTTAGGGAGGCTGAGACAGGAGAATCACGAGTTCAAACCCAGCCTCAGCAACGGCGAGGCACTAAGCAACTCAAGTGAGACCCTGTCTCTACATAAAACACAAAATAATCGGTCGGGGGAAGTGGCTCAGTGGTCAAGTGCCCCTGAGTTCAATCTCCAATACCAAAAGAAAAAAAAGGAGGGTTGGTGATGTGGCTCAGTGGTTAAGCACCCCTGGGTTCAATCTCCAGTACAAAAAAAAATATATTATGTAGGCAGTTTCTGATTTGTGATTCAGCTTTACCAAGGTACAAAGTGATACACATTCAGTAGAAACTGCACTTGGAATTTTGAATTGAGAGCTTCCCCCAGGCTAGCACAAGCAGCAAAAACTCTCCCAAGAGCGCTCCCCAGTTCCCCTGGCAATCCTAGGAGTAAACAAGACCACAGTGCACTGTACTGTAGGCATATTGAGGATACAGGTATTCAATAAATTACATGAGACGTTCAATACTTTATTATACAAGAGCCTTGTGTTAGATGATTTTGGCTAACATAAATGTTCTGAGCACATTTAAGGTAAGCTAAACTAAAGTACTGCATTTGCTACGTTAGGAGTATTAGGTGCACTTCTGACTTAATGGTATTTTCAGTTTAAGATGGACTTATAGAATGTAACCCCATCATATGTTGAAGAGTATCTATACTTTAAATATGTGGCTACCATATAAAATAGGAGTAACAGGACTGCCTTCTGGTCACCCAGAGCTTAACTTTTCTACATGCTACCAACAGCACTTGCAAATCTGATCCTCACCACAGCCTGTAAAGCAGCAAAAGCTAATGCCACCATTCACTATTCATCAGATGAGATTAAGGCCACATACCAGTTCAGTGAGAATCCAAGGGGAGTCTAGATTCCCAGTTTCTTTCTACATGATGCTAACAATAATTTACTCAATTTTCTGCTTTACATATTAGTTCTTAAAAACTTTGCTCATTATAACCATAATGCACCAATAAAAATAAGGGGGAAAAACTTTGTTCATATTTAGAAGAGCCACAGATCATGATAATCACATAATCAGAAAACAAATTAAAATATTGCTTAGGCATACCTATTTTAAAAATTTGTTAATATAATCAACATGGTCCTCAAATTGTTTTACCTTTGTTTATATCGGGCAGAGAACCAACCTGAATTTGAGAAGACTAAGCACTTCCTACATGAGAAGAAATCAGGTCTCCAAATTTAAAACAACTTTATACTATGTTTCAACCCTTCCTGAACTGAGTTAAGTCTCTTCCCTAAAACAAAATATATGTGCCCAGCCCCATGTCGTGGCTCAAGCCTGTAATCCCAGCACTTTGGGAGGCTGAGACAGGAGAATCGCCAGTTCAAAGCCAACCTCAGCAATGGTGAGGTGCTTAGCAACTCAGTGAGACCCTGTCTCTACATAAAAACACAAAATAGGGCTGGGGATGTGGCTCAGTGGTCAAGTGCCCCTGAGTTCAATCCCCAGTACCCCCCCCCCAAAATATATATATGCATATTGCCCACATGTCCTTCCTAATCCTTAAAATAACAAGTCAACTCGCTAATATAGGACAGGTTTTATTTTTTATTTTTTTTAGTTGTAGATGGATGCAATACCTTTATTTTATTTGTTTTTATGTGGTGCTGAGGATCGAACCCAGTGCCTCACACATGTGAGGCAAATGCTCTATCACTAAGCCACAACCCCAGCCCAGGACAGGTTTTTTTGAATGTAAAAAACCTGTAAACTAAATTGTAACAAGTGAACCTCTTCCAAGTACTTCATACTTCAGAGACATTAAAAAAAATTAAATTTTACTTTTGAAACAGCCAGGCAATTATTTCATGCACTCATTGACTAAATGATCTGATTAAAAAAAAAAAAAAAAAACCTCTTAGCAACCTAGGATTAGAATGGAATTCCCTTCATTTGATAAAAATCAGACCAAAGACAATTACTACACTAAATGGAGAAATTTTATAATCATTCCTTCTAAGAAACAAGATATGCCTCATGCTTACATTTTTTCTGCCATCTCCAGGCATTACTAATGAATAATGTTGAGAAATTTTTCTCAATAAGAACTGTGAGTTCAGGGGCTAGGATTGTAGCTCAGTGGTAGAGCGCTTGCCTTGCATGCGTAAGGTCCTGGGTTCGATCCTCAGCACCACATACAAAGCAATAAAATAAAGACATTGTGTCCATCTACAACTAAAAAATATTAAAAAAAAAAAAAGAACTGTGAGTTCAGAACTCAGCCTACAGCAAAAAGTCAGGCAGAGATTCATTCTGGGATACCGGAGATGACTGAAACCACTGAAGTTTTCAGAAAACAAACTAAACTGTAACCACTTGAGGTGGGGGTTCTATCATCTGGGTCTGTTTCTCTGGTCAATAACTGTGCAGATGAGTTGATGATGTTAGTAAAGGGCTCTTGGGGGTGACCTGAGTTAATTATAGCCTTCCAGGAAGAGGGAGAAATCCTCACTGGCTACAAATCCTCTGTGGACTGCAAGCCAACACTGTGCCCAGCTTACCCAACAGTCCATTCATCCACCCCCACCACCGCCTCTGTCCTGGCCATTCATCAGGACAGTGTTTAAATGGCAATAAAATGGGTTGTTGGGTTTAAAAAAAGAAAAAGAAAAAGAAAAATGAAACAAGGCTGCCCATTATCATTACAGGTAGAGCATCTCAAATCCAAAAATTAAAGTCCGAGAAATAGGACACTCAGAAAGTTTCAAAATTGGATATTTTGGATTTAGGATGTTTAGATTAGGGATGCTTAGCTGGTAAAGTCTATGCAAATATTTCAAAATCTGAAAAACTCTGAAACGCATTTCAGATGAGGGCTACTCAATCCATACTACTACTATGTAACATAATACTGGAGGTCAAGGCCAATGCTTTAAGGTAAGAAAAAAATTTTAAGACATGAGAATTGGCATGAAAGAACTACAACTGTCATTTCTGTCCTCTTTTGGTAGTTTTTCTGTAAATTCAAAGTTGTTTCAAAATCAAAAGTTCAAGAGAAGGAGGGTGTGGTGGTACACATCCGTAATCCCAAGGACCAGGGAAGCTAAGGCAGGAGAAATCAAAGGTTGAAGGCTAGCCTCAACAATTCAGCAAGCCATGTCTCAAAATACAAAATAAAAAGGGCTGGGAATGCAGCTCAGTGGTAGAGCACTTGCCTGGCATGTGTGAGGCACTGGGTTCAGATCCTCAGAACCACATATAAATAAACACAATAAAGGTCCATCGACAACTAAAAAACATTTTTTAAAAAAGATACAATGAAGGGAATGCCCTATTAAAAATAAAAGACATCTAAGAATATGACTAACAAATGGGAAATGATACTGTCCCAGAAGTTCAGTCAAATCAGTTTCACTTTTTTTTTGGTGCTGGGGATCGAATCCTTTGCATGTGCTAAGCAAGTGCTCTGCCACTAACCTATATCCCCATCCACCAATTTCACTTTTTTTTTTTTTTTTAAATATTTATTTTTTAGTTGTAGGTGGACAGGATATCTTTATTTTATTTTTATGTGGTGCTGAGGATCGAACCCAGTGCCTCCCGCGTGCTAGGCGAGCACGCTACCACTGCGCCATAACCCCAGCCCCCAATTTCACTTTTAATGGAATAATTGTTACTGATATAGCAGATGAACTAAAGTGTAAAGAAAAATAATTTACTTGTCTAATCCTCAGAAGAACTATATGGCACAATAAATTGAGCCAGGTGACTCTATGCTAGGGACCTATTAAGTGCCAGGCACTAGCAGGAGATGAAAACAGAAAAGTATGGTGCCAAGGCTTTAAGGCACCAGCAATCCCAGGGGATAGATAACAAGGGGAATGGTAACTGAAGGCTGGGCAGTCTCTGCCCCATGAGAAAATCTGAG
The DNA here is from genome assembly GCA_028644305.1 of Xerus rutilus. Classification (NCBI taxonomy): domain Eukaryota; kingdom Metazoa; phylum Chordata; class Mammalia; order Rodentia; family Sciuridae; genus Xerus; species Xerus rutilus. The sequence goes on from CM053401.1 coordinate 1,559,985, forward strand.
TGAATATGTTAAAGCTGTCCAATGGGCATATAAAGTAAATCAAATACATATAATTTCCAATTTTGTATTTGGGCCACATTAAAAAACATAAAAAACAGGTTAAATATATTTTTCTCCACCCAATACATTCCCAAATATTTTGACACATAATATAAAAAGGTTAAAATTATATGGTTCACACACACACATTTTTTTTTTTTAAATAATACTGTCTTTGAAATCTGGTGTTTCGTGCTTACAGAATGTCACAATTCAAACTGGCCACATTTCAAGTGCTCAGTAGCCTTGTGTAGCTAGTGGTTACTGTGTTGAATAAAGTAGCTCTAAGCACTGAAGAGGACTGATCACACGTGGGCAGGACGGAGAAAATAAGGTATCCTAGAAGTGAAGGGATGAAGTCTTGCAATGAGGAGCAGAAGTGGTCTAGTGGGAGATGAGTCATTCCAGGCCAGATATCAGCATGAGAAAAGGTAAGAGACAGCTTGGAGGGAAGAGGGCAAGACTTCCCTGGCATGATGAGCCAAATTTACCATCAACTTCTCAAGAAGCCTATCAATGTTACTTTATTATTTATAACAAATGACAGTAAAAATTCAAAGAGATGAATTAATGTATTTATGTATCTAAACCACTTATGGTTAAAGGTCGAGGTCACATGTAGTTCTTCTTTTTCCCCAACTTCATTACAATGACAGTTATAAAAAATTAAGGCCTGGGCTGGGATTGTGGCTCAGTGGTAGAGCGCTTGCCTCGCATGTGTGAGGCACTGGGTTAGATCCTCAGCACCACATAAAAATAAATCAATAAAGATATTGTGTCCACCTACAACTAAAAAATATTTAAAAAAAAAAAATTAAGGCCTAAGTCAAAAGCCACAAGACAAAGAGAACATAATGACAAAATATTCTTTTAGAAACTAGAAAACAGAAAGAAAATGCTTTAACACATAAAAGAAAAGTGAATCCCTAGCCAGTTGTAGAGGTTAGGGGAAATGCTGCTCTGTACCACACAACGCCCAAGACCCCGAGGAACTGGCAGCATCAAAGGCCTCAGCTAGTGGGAGGGAAGGCAAGGCTGAAACAGGATGAGGTGCCACTCCTGAATGACATCCTTGGCTCTCCTCTCCTACTCTGGATACAAAACTGGAGGTTCCCCAGAAAGGGCAAAATGGGAGGTCTAATGTACTTGGTCACAAGGCACAAATGAGAATGAGGGCACTAAAAACAAAAAAGGAAGCAGAAAGCCAAAGATCTTTCCTCTTGCCCTCTTTCCTGGCTCAGCTCCTTGAAGCGTGGTTAGCTGGGCATGAATCTGTGTTGGAATCTGTCCAGTCCAGAGATAGGACAAAATATATGGAGAATAGGAGTTCCCCAGAGGAATTCCTCTCTAAGGCCCAGCTTGTAAAACCCACCAAATGCACAGAACCTTCAATTAGTCTTTTAATGTCTCAGCCTTAAATATGTGCAGAAAAATAAGACTCAAAATGGCACTGGACTGCTCAAAGCTTTGAGACAAAATTCTGAGAGAAAAGGCTATTCAGTCTAGAATTCTATAGGCAACCACAGTATCAATCAAGAATGAAAAGAGAATAACGATGTTTTCAGACATGCAAGGATTTTTTTTTTTAAATTTTATTTATTTTTTTAGTTGTAGGTGGACAGAATATCTTTATTTTATTTTTATGTGGTGCTGAGGATCGAACCCAGTGCCTCACGCATGCTAGGCGAGCACGCTACCACTGTGCCATAATCCCAGCCCCGACATGCAAGGATTTTTAAAATGTATTTCCCAGCAACTTTCTCAAGAAATTTCTGGAGGAACTGGTGCAGTGGTGCACGCCTGTAATCTCAGCATCTCAGGAAGCTGAGGCAGGAGGACCAAAAGTTCCAGACCAGCTTCAGCAATTTAGCAAGGCCCTAAGCAACTTAGCAAGACCCTGTCTCAAAATACAAATAAAAAGGACTGAGGATGTGACTTAGTGGTAAAGTACCTGTGGATTCAATCCCCAGTACAAAAAAAAATCAATCTTTGGAGGAACTGCTCCATTGAGACGACAATGAACCAAAAAAGATCTAACGGGAAAGGCAAAGGGGGTCCCGGGGAAAAAAGGGGGCGAGGGGAGATTCCGAGATGACTATATGCAGCAGGCCTAGTGAGCACAATGAAGAATGTCATCTCTAATACAAAGGAGGAGGTGCAGAAAGGAACAATTCACAAACGCTTAAGCAAATCATTAACTCCAGGAAAGAGAGAAAGTGAAAAGAGGTCATCACTGCATACTACACACCTCAGCTCTGAACAGCTCCATCTGGCCTGATAATGTGCAGACTGGACAATGACATAACCACAACAGTGACACAATTACAGGTGGAGGCTAAAGACAGAGGGATGGAAGCAAGGGAAGGAATGGAACAGCGGGTTAACTGGCAAACTCTCATCTTTAGTAGGAAGACAACAGAAAGTGCCCGAAACTGCCTGGTGGTAGGGGAGAAGAGCAAGCAGCAGTAGCAGTATATTTAGTTGTTTAGAATTACAGACATATATGTCAAAAGAAACAACTGAAAGAATAGAAGAGTGACTTACAGTCATTCTCTTTCAACTGCGTCTGTATGTATTATATGAACTCTCACAATCATCCTGGACAGAGTCCCTGTTGCACTTCTGAACACTTGGGCTCCTCATCTGTGAAGCTGAGGTTGGACAAACTGGTAAAAGGATGCATCCCTATCCATAGAAGATTATTACAATGGATGATATTATGAACATACTGCATGTATTATACATATTACCCATATATATGAATTCATGAAAAAGTAAACAGTAAACTGATTAAAAACAAAAACCACTAAAAGATAAGTAAAGTTAGAAAATTAAAGGGCAAGGGATGGAGTTGTAGCTCAGTGGTAAAGTGCTTGCCTAGCAGGGGTGAGAGGCATTGGGTTCAATCGTCAGCACCACATAAAAATAAATAAATAAAGGTATTATGTCCATCTACAACTTTATTTTATTATTATTATTATTTTTTGGTACTGGGGATTGAACTCAGGGGCACTCAACCACTGAGCCTCATCCCCAGCCCTATTTTGTGTTTTATGTAGAGACAGGGTCTCACTGAGTTGCTTAGCGCCTCACCATTGCTGAGGCTGACTTTGAACTCGCGGTTCTCCTGTCTCAGCATCCCAAAGTGCTGGGATTACAGACGTGCGCCACAGCGCCCAGCCCATCTACAATTAAAACAAAACAAAACAAAACAAAAAAAACAGACAAGTAATAATCTCAAAGATACTGAGATAAGGAAGAAGAGGAAAAGAGAGAAGATTAGAAAGGTACCAATATGAACTAAAGAAAGACTGTCAAATGAAATGCCAAAATACTGCTTACTGGTGATAAAAGGATTTTTCTGAATACTGAATATATTCATAAGCTCCTTAATTTTCTCACGACCCTTAACTTTCAACAAGTTTAACATTCCTTTTAATTAAAATAAATCAATTAGAAAGGCATAAATCTTTAAAATCTGTTAAAAGTTTCATTTAATACTGTTGGGGGGCTGGGATTGTGGCTCAGTGGTACAGCGCTTGCCTCCTATGCGTGAGGCCCTGGGTTCGATCCTCAGTACCACATACAAAGCAATAAAATGGGGACATTGTGTCCATCTACAACTAAAAAAAAAATATTAAAAAAAAATACCAACTGTTGGAAGCTAAGTAGTTAGTAAATCAATAAAATTTGGTCAATCAAATCTTTGAATTGGTCATCCAGTATACTGATTTTGAATGAGCTGACTTTTTGGCAAATCAACTTTCAACAAATTGACCTAGATGAAGGCTTTAGGGTAGTGGGTCTCCATCAGAGACAGGATGATTTTGCTCCCACAGGGAATATTTGACAACTCATGGAAACATTTTTGGTGGTCCTGCCTGAGGGGATGCAGCCAGGTACAGTGAGTGGCACACACACCTGTAATTCCAGCAACTCTGGAGGCTGAGGCAGGAGTATTCTAAGTTTGAGGTCAGCCTCAGAAATTTAGTAAGACCCTCAGCAACTTAGCGAGACCCTGTCTCAAAAAATAAAAAGGACTAGCAGGGCGCAGTGGCGCATGCCTGTAATCCCAGCACTTTGGGAGGCTGAGACAGGAGAATCGCGGGTTCAAAGCCAGCCTCAGCAATGACAAGGCACTAAGCAACTCAGTGAGACACTGTCTCTACATAAAACACAAAATAAAGCTGAGGATGTGGCTCGGTGGTCAAGTGCCCCTGGATTCAATCCTCAGTACCAAAAATAAAAAAATAAAATATAAAAAGGACTGAGGATGAAGCTCAGTGGTAAAGTCCCGCTGGGTTCAAACCCTAGTAGTAAAAAGAAAAAATGAAAAACAACTGAGGGGATGTTACTGGCATCTGGTGGATAGAGGCCAAGGATGCTGTTCACATCCTACAATGCACAGAACAGCCATCCACAACAAAGAACTGTCTGTCTCAACACAATAACTTTATTTTATTTATTTATTTTTATGTGGTGCTGAGGTTTGAACCCAGTGCCTCACACTCTATAGGCAAGCACTCTACCACTGAGCCACAACCCCAATTCCTCTTTTCCTCTTTTTTTGAGATGAGAGTCTCACTATGTTGACCAGTCTCACTATGTTGTCCAGGCTGGTCTCAAGCTATCAAGCTCAAGGGATCCTCCCACCTCAGCCTACTGAATAGCTGGGACTACAGGCCTGGGCCACCATGCTTGACTTAGGTGTTATTTTCTTTAACCACAACAACGCTGAGGAGTAGATGATACTTTTTTTTGATAAATAAAAAAGATGTGGCAGGGCTGGGGATGTGGCTCAGTGGTAGAGCACTTGTCTGGCATGCATAGAATCCTGGGTTGAATCACCAGCACTGTAAAAATGAATAAATAAATAATAGTAGGCATAGCTTAAATCTGAAGCCGTTTCAAAACCAGGTCTGTCACTCCTCAGTCTATACCCAAAACATTTAAAATCAGCATCCTACAGTGACGCAGCCACGTTAATGTTTATAGCAGCTCAATTCATAATAGCTAAACTATGGAACCAACCTAGGTGTCCTTCAACAGATGAATGAATAAAGAAAATGTAGTGTATATATATTCAGTGGCATATTACTTTAAAAAAGAATGAAATTATAGCATTTGCCAGTAAATGGATGAAGTTGGAGAATATCATGCTAAGCGAAATAAGCCAATCCCCAAAAAACAAAGGCTGAAGAGTTTCTCTGATATGTGGCTACTGGTTCACACCAAGGGGGGCAGGCAATGACTAGGGAAGAACAGTCACCTCAGACTAGGTAGAGGGTAGTGAAGGGAGAGGAGGGGTGGGAGTATGGGGATAGAAAGGAGAGTAGAATGAAACAGACATTATTCAAAACAAAAAGCAAACAAAAAACCCAGGTCTGTAACTCCCAATCCCAGCTCCTCCCTCTCTGTGCTGCTGCTCCTTCTTGTGTGCTCCACCTCGTCACTCCACCTCCCAAGTGTCTTCAGAATTTCCCTCAGCCAGTCTCACCTCTCACCTCTCAGCTCCAGCCCAGACTTTCTGTAAGGTTTTAAGAAAAGAGAAAACGACCATCTCAGTGGAGTGAACTGTGGAGGGGACAGAGGTAAGACAACCAGAAGCAGACCTCTGATGCCAGTGGTGACCAACACTGATGTACTACTGTGCGTCTGGTACTGCTCTTGAATGTTTGCCCATTTGTTTCAATCACTCAATTCAACCAATATTTACTAATTACACATGGTAAATGAGTGGCAAGTTGTAGGTATTTGGAATAATATCAGTAAACAAAAGTCATGCTTTTATGGAGCTTTTGGTATGCCAGGGGAAAATGACACAACACAATAAACAAAAGAAATATATAAATCATGTGATAAGTGAGAAGGTAATAATGCAATGGAGAAAAGAAAACTTAGATAAGTGTTGGGAAACTGGGAGGGCAACAGGTACTCAGAGTAAGCCTTACTAAGATGGCAACTGAGGAGCTAAGAGTATTGCCCGTGTGAACATCTGAAGAAAGGTATTCCAGGCAATCAGCAGACATAGAGGCTGGTGTGACCCTGGTGTGTTCAAAGAACAGCAAGGAAGCCAGGTACGGTGGCGCACGCCTGTAATCCCAGCACTTTGGAAGGCTGAGACAGGAGAATCAATCGCGAGTTCAAAGCCAGACTCAGCGAAGGCGAGGTGCTAAGCAACTCAGTGAGACCCTGTCTCTACATAAAACATAAAATAGGGCTGGGGATGTGGCTCAGTGGTCGAGTGCCCCTGAGTTCAATCTCTAGTACCAAAAAAAAAAAAAAAGAACAGCAAGGAGGTACCTGGGGCTCTCCATGCAGTAAACAGGAAAGAGGTAGGAGATGTGGACAACAAGGTAAAGGAGACCAAATCACAGAAGGCCTCATTCTAGGGCTACTATTGCCAATTGTTTCATAGATGGAGTAACTGGGGCACAAGGAAGTTAATAACTTGCCTGAGGCCACACAACAAAATAATAGGTCAGATATAAACCCAAACAGTCACTATCACTATTGTGATGGTCTAAAAACCTGACACCAAAGTCCATGCGCCTTCCCCTTGAACCTGAGTAGGAGTGCCAGCCAAGACAGAATGGCAGAAAACCTATTTTAAATGATGATTTTTAATGACTTAAAGCTATTTTTAAAGGCAGCAGCATAGCTGGGCAACACCTGAGCACCACTGTATGCCTATAATCCCAGCAACTCAGGAGGCTAAGACAGGAAAATCACAAATTCTACGCCAGCCAGATGCTGCAACTTAGGAAGGCCTTGAGCAACTCTGTTAGACTGTCTCAAAATAAACAGTGAGGATGGAGCTCAATGGTAAAGCATCCCTGTTTTAAATCCCCTGCACTAAAAAAACAGACGACGAAGAAGAAAAGGCAAGCAGCTTCTGCCTTGTTTGCTGGACACTGAACCCACAAAGAAGTATTCAATAGTACAAGAGAAGTATGGTCACAGAGGCCTCCTGTGCAGCTGGTGCTGGGAAGAGCCCCAGCTGAGCCAGTCCTCTAACCATACCTGCCAAGGTGCCAGATAAGTAAACCAAGAAAAGTCTAGAATGTGTTAAATCCCCCTAGCCTTTCTAGGTCCCTGCAACTGAGGTCTCAAACATAGCGGAGCAGAGGTAAGCCATCTTGGTCTGAATTCCTTCCACACAATCTGTGAGCATAAAAAAATGATTGTTGTTTTACACTACCAAGTTGTGGGGTGGTTTGTTCCACAGCAATAGGCAAAACTATGCGAGCGCCAGAAATAAATGTTAAGAACCTGAACTAAGTTAATAAAAATGGAAAAAGAAATTGGAATACATTACCATGATATGTGCAAGTTTCTTTTTCATTGAATATCTTCAATGTCTTCTGATGATTTAACAGAAGAAAAACTCCTAAATCTACTCAACTAGCAAAGCTAATAAATGCCTGCAGGTACTGCTAACAGGCTTAGGATAGGTAAAGGCAAACAAGGAAAGAGTTGGAGACAAAATGTGAAAAAAATGTTATCAAAAATAGCCTTAAATGTCTTCCACAACAAAAGAAGCTTGCCCAGTTTAAAATTATCCTTCTGGGTAAGTCTAAGTGCAGAAAGCAAATGAAGAGCGGTTCTAAGTCTATTCATTTCCAGGATTCTCGTTCTAGAATCTGCTATGCAGTTGATGCAGTCATAAAGATACTGACTGCATAAAGAATGGTTATATACAATGCTAGGATCAAAACTTCTGGGTTCAGCTTACACAAACTTCATAAGTTCTTCAACATAGATTTTCATGTCCAATGTCCATAACACAAACCCCACAATATTTAGACTCCACTCAAAAGCAACTGCCTAGCTATTAACGAGAAATACAAAGCATCTCCTGCTTTGAGCTTCAACTTTGATCACCAAGATCCCACATAACCCACAGAAACAATGCCTTTAACTAGTCTATATAAGACTAACCACGAGTAAGCAGTTTAGGTGGCTAGAGGGTAGTGCTAAAGAGCCCTAGGTTGAAGAAAGAATTGGATTCTGTTAGTTAACTGTTGCTCTAATGAAATACCTGAAATAATTAACTTATATGAGAAAGGTTTATTTAGCTCACAGTCCTGGAGGTTCCAGTCCAAGAATGGGCAGACCCATTGCTTTGGGTCTCTGGTGGTGATGTGGGATGGCAACAACAGAGCAAATTAATCACCTCATACACCAGGAAGCAGAGAGAATGAGGAAGGGGACAGAGCTCCATAATCACTTTAGAGGGTATGCTCTGGTGACCTAAGTAAGGATCTCCCAATAGTGCCACCCTGGGGACCAAGCCTTTAACACATGCGTCTTTGGGGGATACTCAACATCCAAACTCTAGCAGATTCCAAGAGAAGTCCTTTCTTTTCTCATCAGAAATATCCTCCCATGCTAACATCCACTCTCCCCATTACTTTACAGGAGGGTGCACATGGGACTTCAGTAGATGAAATCCATGCATATTTTTTAATCTCTTGAAAAACACAAGACATTAAAGTTTTTTAGCTAGGAAATTTATTTTCTCCTTTGAGTTTAATTTGAAATTGTAAAATGGATGTGAGAAAAGTCATGTTTGTATCCCTTGACTCTTATCCTGCCTGGGGACAAAACCCAGAGATAAAATTTGGCTGTATCTTAGAATGTTAAAATTTTGAATAATCCTCTTTGAAATAAAGCTAAGAGGCACTAGTCGTTTATAGAGGACACTGTATGCATCTCTGTTAAGTAGTTAAAATGTAAATCATGTGCTATGTAAGTCCAGTGTAAAAAACTACAATGTACATCATGAGTTACATAAATAATCCAGAGGACCAACAGTATATTTACTATAAATTTCATTATCCACCTGATTTACATAAAAATGAAAATAACCCTCAAACCAAAATCCACAAAATCTTCCCTGAATTCTCTGATCCAATATAAAATATGAATTCTTCTAAGGTCAACTTTCTTTTTAAAGGCCCAAACAGCTTGATTCAATAAATAGTGTGCTTACAAATTAAAAAGCATATTAAATGAAACCATTATTACATATTTTAAATATTATATACTTAGTACTGTTGCTGTGTACATAATAAGTGATCAATAGTTATTTTCTACAACCACACTGTGTTTTCTTAAATAATTTTTTTTAAAACCCATGGGATCTGAAAACTCTTCTAAATTTACTGGAAATCTCTCTTCTAGAGTTATATTATAGGGCTGAGGATATAACTCAGTTGGCAGGGTGCTTGCCTTGCATGCACAAGGACCTGAGTTCAATCCCCAGCACCACACACACACAAAAAAGTTACGGTATAGCCAGGGCAGGAGGATTACAAGTTTGAAGCCAGCTTCAGCAACTCAGCAAGGTCCTAAGCAATTTACTGAATCCTGTCTCAAAATAAAAAAATAAAATAAAAAGGGATGGGAATGTGGTAGAGTATCCTGGGTTTAATCCCCAGTACTGCATGGGTGCACACACACGATCAAGTTAGCAAGTTTCACTGAATGCTAAGGCAGTGGTTCTTTTTATTTCTCCTTTAGGGGGGACAACAGATCAAACCCAGGACTTTAGAGTGCATGCAAGACAGGCACTCTACCACTGAGCTATATCCCCAGCCCAGCAGTGATTCTTGAATGTAGACCCTGGACCTGCATCATCAACATCACCTGGGAATTTGTTAGAAATGCAGTCTAGAGTGCCAACTGTAGGGTCCAAGGTCTGGGGGTGAGGCCCGGACATAAGCATTTTAACAACCTTCTAAGTGATTCAAATGTTTACTCAAGTTTGAAAGTTTACAAACTAGTTTCACAGAGCTCTACGTGGTTTGTTCTGCAGAGACTAGCAAGACCTAAAGGGCAGGAATAATCTGGTTCCCAGGTAAATAAGATATCCTACGTAGCACCTAGTCCAGTGTCAGTGGTGCTCTAATTTGCTCAACAGCTTAGTTCAGTCACACCCAAGTAACAGTTGGCTATACAATAACTTCATCAGTTTGTCTATTTCACAGAAGAAATTTTGATGACTCTTTGCATTAACTAATAATAAGTACATGATGCACACATATCCAGAGCTGTTAAAGAAATAACCAGGGACTGAGGTTGTGGCTCAGTGGTTAAGCATTTGCCTAGCATGTTTGAGGCACTGGGTTCTATTCTCAGCACCACATATAAATAAATAAAATATATGTCTATTGACAACTAAAAAAATATTTGAAAAAAAGAGGGCTAAGGTTGTGGCTCAGTGGTAGAGCACTTGCCTAGTACGCGTGAGGCACTGAGTTCAATCCTCAGCACCACATAAAAATAAATAAGTAAAGGTATGGTGTCCATCCATAACTAAAAAAAAAAAAAAAATTAAAAAAAGAAAGAAATAACCAGAAAAGCTCTGGTGCCTCTGGTCCTTTAGCAAATAACCCAGGCATGCAAAGTGTTATATGCTTTGAAACTTAAGTGAAAAATGTGTTCCTAATTTTGCCAGTACAGAAACAAATACACCCATGGCTCTCTATACAAGCCAAATGTAGGACATAAACTAAAACACAAACTTCCTTGTTGCCTTTTAAAAGCATCCTATTTCCAACTGTAATAAATGGGTTCAAGGTGGATTCCAATTTGAACAGTTCAAACATCAGGCAACTGAGGAAACTTTCACACTGACTTTATATATATGATAAAGGTACTTATTATATTTTTTAAGAGGTTCTATTTCTTCTAAAAGCTTGAGAGATGAAATGACATGATGTACTAAATTTGATTCTTGGAAGAGGAAATAAATAAGGCTGGCCACTGAACTGCTGAATACATGGAGCTCACTACATACCAATACAAGGGTTTCTCAACCTTGGCACTAGTGACATTATGGGCCAGATAATTCTTAGTGGGGTGAGGTGGGGTGCTTTCCATGAATTCTAAAATGTTCAGCAGAATCCTTAATGAGCAGCAGCCCCCCCTTCAGCTATGACAACCAAAAATGTCTCTAGACAGCCGGGCGCAGTGGTGCAAGCCTGTAATCCCAGCACTCTGGGAAGCTGAGACAGGAGAATTGCGAATTTAAACCCAGCCTCAGCAACAGTGAGGCGCTAAGCAACTCAGTGAGACCCTGTCTCTACATAAAACACAAAATAGGGCTGGGATGTGGCTCAGTGGTCGAGTGCCCTGAGTTCAATCTCCAGTACCAAAAAAAAAAAAAAAAAATGTCTCTAGACATGCCAAATGTGTCCACTGGAGGGCAAAACTCACCAGTTGAAGATCATTATTAAATACCATTGTCTCTACTTATATGTTTAAAATTTTCCAAAGCAATACTTTATTTAAAAAAAAGTTTTACTTTATATTCTGGGAAACTGGTACAACTACATCCTCTTTTCAAATAATTTGCATAGAAGCTCTTGAGAAACAGCCTAGTACAGCAAAAAAATCAAGAGACTGAGTCAAGAGATCTGGCGTCAAGTGAAAGATTTCCTTTTAAACAGCCCATAGTCTCAAGCAGCTCCTGTTTCAGCATCCGCACTGGGTTACATTATTTGTCTAGTTCTTTGAGCTATAAAATGTGATGACAGTGAATTTTTATATATCCTCCCACTAAAAGTGGGTATCAACATTTAAAAGTCAAACAAAAACAACTGCATACAAACATGAAAATAATGTTCTTGTTGCAAATTACCTATTAATTAAACTATTTTTGTAACCATACTGGGGAATGAACCTAGGGACTCTTATGTGGCAAGCACTCTATCACTGAACCACACTCTCAGTCCTATTTATTATTCTTTTTTTAAAATTTTTTTTAGTTGTTGATGGGTCTTTGTTTTATTCATTTATTATTTATATGTGGTGCTGAGGATCGAACCCAGTGCCTCACACATGCTAGGCAACTGCTCTACCACTGAGCTACAGCCCCAGCCCCTCATTTATTATTCTTGATCTTATAAGCAACATTATCATCATAAGTGTATACAACCACTTAAAATTTATTTTTTTAACATTTTTATATATATATATTTTAGTTGTTAATGGACCTTTATTTTATTCATTTATTTATACGTGGTGCTGGGAATCAAACCCAGTGCCTCATGCATGCTAGGCAAGTGCTCTACCACTGAGTCACAATCCTCAACCACTTAAAATTTAAATGAGATTTCCAGGATAAGCAAAAGAGAATGTTCTTCTACAAAATAAAAAAGCTGTAATAATCATAATAGCTACAATGTCCATCGACTGAGGAATAGATAAAAAACATTGTGGTTAATCCAAATAATCAAATGCTGCTTAGCAATAAAAAGGAACGAACCAGTTGAGTTAAATGGCCCACACCTGCAATCTCAGCAATTCAAGAAAGGCTGAACAGGATGGCAAGTTCAAGGTCAGCCTGGGAAACTGGGTAAAACCCTATCTCAAAATTTAAAAAAAAAGCCGGGCGTGGTGGCTCACGCTTGTAACCCCAGCACTTAGGGAGGCTGAGACAGGAGAATTGCGAGTTCAAAGCCAGCCTCAGCAATGGCGAGGCGCTAAGCAACTCAGTGAGACCCTGTCTCTACATAAAACTTAAAAAATAGGGCTGGGGATGTGGCTCAGTGGTTGAACGCCCCTGAGTTCAATACCTGGTACCAAAAAAAAAAAAAAAAAAAAAAAGGCTGGGGATGTGGTTCAGAGCACTCCTAGGTTCAATTTCTGGCACAGCAAAAACAAAAAAAGTATTATGCTAAATGAAAGAACTCAGACATAAAAGATTATACACTACATAACTCCATTTACAAACATTGCAGAAAAGGTAAACCTAGAAAGATAGAAAACAGATCGGTGGTTGTCAGGGGCTGAGAAGAGAGGGAATTGACTGTAAAGGGCCATAAAGGACCTTTTTGGGTGATTGAAAGGTTCTATATCTTGTCTGTGGTGGTGATTACATGACTATACATTTGTCCAACTCATCAGACTGTGCACTTGAAAGTGTAGACATCATATCTCGATAAACCTGACTTTAACAAAAGAAGTTCTTAACAGACTGAGAGCTCCCATTCATTCTTATACACTCACCACTCAACCGGCAGGAAGTGTAAGACTAGTTGTCCAGTAATAATAGTTAAATACTATGAGCTATGCCACATGTGAACCTGAGGTGTAACGCTGACACATGCACTACAGCTACTTCCAGAATATGCCAACACAAGAGTTAAAAATGGAACAGGCCACCAGACTTGGAGGCACCCGCCTGTAATCCCAGAGACTCATGAGGCTGAGGCAGGAGGGCTGCAAGTTCAAGACCAGCCTCAGCAACTCAGTGAGACCCTGTCTCAACATAAAATGAGCAGGGGATGTGGCTTAGTGGTAGAGCACCCCTGGGTTGAATTCTCAGTACCAAAAAAAAAAAAGAAGTGGCACATGCCTATAATCCCAGAGGCTCAGGAGGCTGAGGCAGGAAGATAACAAGTTCAAAGCCAGCTTCAGCAACTTAGGTCCCAAGCAACCGAGCAAGACTGGGTCTCTAAAGAAAATAAAATATTGTTTTTTTTTAAAGGGGGAAGAAGGTGCTAGGGATGTTGCAGGGATTAAGCACCCTGGGCTCAATCCCTAATACCAAAAAAAAAAAAAAGAAAGAAAATAGGGCAAGGTGAATGAATGCAATGATGTGCTATTGATTTTAACAGTAACAACACTTCAATTTTTTTTTTAAATATTTTTTTAGCTGTAGATGGACATAATGTCTTTATTTTATTGCTTTGTATGTGGTGCTGAGGATCGAACCCAGGGCCTCACGCATGTGAGGCAAGCGCTCTACCGCTGAGCTACAATCCCAGCCCCAACACTTCAATTTTAATATTACATGATATTAAAGAAAGGCACACACCATACCCTAGGTTGTTTTTAGAGAACACAAGTAGTAATTCTAACAACTTACACAAAAATTACAAAATAATTGAACAAAATAACCAAAGAACAGGTGAAGAATGAACCAAGTCTGTCAATAATACTCACAAGTACCAGGCAACCATGTATTCCTGACTGAAAACAGCACATATCTTCTCCTAATGTCCCTCACTGAAAGGTATACTGAAAGAAGACCTAACTGAAAATATCAGAAATCTGCTTTGATTGATGCTGGCTTCAGTTTGGCAAGCACGGAGCTCCTGCTCTGATTCAATGTAAGGTTTTGACTCTGAGTGAAGATCAAAACTCAAAGCCAACCAAAACATCTTTTTGTTTGTTCCATTCATCAGGGTAGTCAAAGAACAGGAAAATGCTCAGGTCAGAAATGGGTTTCTTCAAAAAGACCATAAATAAAAGCCACATGAAGCCAGGTGTGCCAGATCCCTTGAGCCTAGGAGTGTGCCACCCGCCTGAACTACACCACAGGAACCTCATCAAAAAAAAAAAAAAAAAGACAAAGGAAAGAAAAAGGTCACAGACTGATCTAGTCTATCATTTTTTATGTAATTTTCTAATCCATCTGGAGTAGGAACACAGACCACTGTACTACTTGCCAGGTTAAAGAGCATTAAATACTATACATTAATGTACTGAAGGGATGCTTTAGACTACAGTTTACATAAACAGATTAAGTTACCCAAGTGGTATATCAACCAAGTGGTATTTTGGAAAATTAAAATGAAGGCATTTGATGCCACTCCGCCACAACATCTCAGAACACTACTGAAAGCATGAAATCACCCAGAGCAAGGAAGCTTTTCCTAAGAGATGGCATTTTCTTGCCAGCAACTACCTCACAGCACTTACAATGAAAAAGCCAGTGACGTTTCTTTACTAGTTATTTGCTAGATGTTTTACTAAAAATAATCAACACTTCTGAACCCAATGATAGAGAAGAGTTCAGAAAACACTGGGACAGAGCCAAACATTTCAATTTCTACTACAAGCTGTCACTCCTTAACAATGCTGTTCCTGGCAGTTTTTGAAGGTCCACATCAACAAAATCAAAGAGTCCTTTTATAGACGCACGGGATGTGAGCGCTGGAAGGGACCAGAGAGCGCTTCTAAGCCAAACTTTCTAGGATGGAGGAAAACGAAGCCCCGAGAGGGCTGTGCTTCAGCTGGGCAGCAAGCGCAGAGCTTCACTACACATCTGCTTTTCAAAACGCTTAGCCAACTCCTCCCCGCCGGACTAGCCAGGACTCCTCTCTCCGGGGACAACTCTTCAGAGCAGAGTTGTGGAGCAACTAAGGGGCCACAAAGGTCCCTCCGTGGGCGCCTGGTTCCAGCGACTGTCATTAAACGTAGGTCCAGACCATTTTAAAGAACGAGGCAGAAAGGCCAGTCCACAATCCATGGACCAGTGGAATCCCATTAACCTGCACGGAGGACCTACGCTTTTAACCTGGATTCCAACGCGCACCGCCCGCCGCGGCGATCCCACACACACCGGGACAACGCGCGGGTTGGCGACGCTGCTCCAGAGCACAGGACACCCGCGCCCCGCCCGCCGCGCCCGCACCGGCAGCGCGGGCCACTCACGTTTTCAGTGTCTCGTTCATTCACGGTTGGCAAGGGGGTCCTAGTGGACATCTTACTGCGCTTCGACTCGGCACCACGCGAGGGCGAAAACAAAACCGCCTGGCCCTGGGCGGCCGGCGAGCAGCGGCCGCGAGTCGCCCGCCCCGCGGCCTCGGTCTAGATCCCCGGCCTGGCCCGGGCCGTGCCCCCGCGGGCCCCGGGGCTCATTCTCCCCCGGCCCCGGCGGCCGCGGCCAGGACCCCGGCGGGGCGGGGCGGGGCGCGGCGGACGGCCGGTCGGCGTCCCTGCGCCTCAGGGCGTCCCGCGGGCCTCGGCCCGCTCGCCTCTTCCGCCGCTCCCGCCCGTCGCGCCGCGGAGCTCAGCGCCGGGGCCTCCACACAGCGCCGCCGGCAGCCCCGGGACAGGAGCAGCAGCAGGAGGATGTGGAGAAGGTGGAGCTCAAGACAGGCCGCCGCGAGCTGAGGGCGCCGACCATGGAGGGGACCGCGGGAGAGGCGCCTGCGCCCGGCTGCTTTCCCGTCTCCCGCTCGCTTTCCACTTCCCTCCGCCCTGCTGGCAGCCACCGCAGCCTCTGCTCCCCGGCACCGCCGAGCCTCACGGACCCAAGATGGCCGCCCCTCGGCTTCCTCCGCTGCCTCCGGATGCCGGAAGTGACGACATCGGTGCCGCCGTAGTTCGCCAATCAGCGGGGCCCGAGGCCGCCTCCCCGTTGCTGTTGCTAGGGGCGACTCGGTGCCGTCGGGCTGCAGAGGGCGGGGCTGAAGGCTGGGAACTGCTGGCGGGTCCCCTCCGGCGCTCTGGGGCGGCGGGTTCCCACAGTGCCGGAGCGCCGGCATCCCAGACAGAGCCGGGAAACGGCGCTGGGCGGCGGCCTAAGTACAGCTGCTGGGGTGGCATTTACAGATTACGGATCTGGGTGGACTGGATTACAGAGGGAGCGCCTACTGTGTGCGAAAGTTGCGGTCGCATCCCCAAGGCCCCGCTGCACCGGATGGAGCCACAGCGGCAATTGTAGTGCCGGGGCCGCGGGGTGGGGAATGCGAGCTCCTGCACCATTAACTGTGGTCCAGGCATTAAGCATTCAACCAACGAACTTTCTTGCCTCCGGCTCTGGGACACCAGGGACTGAGCTGGCCGTCTTTCCTCGAAGAACTGTCCGTCAAGAGGGACACGGACTCGGACCCAGCTAGATGTCATCCAGGGGGAAGAGTGTAATGACAAGGATGGCACGCAGGGGATGGGGGAAAGGGCCGGTTCCTAAACGTCCGTGGAGGGTTTATAACCAGGTTTTTATAGCCAGTGTGCAGCTGTTGGAGGGCTTGAAGCAGCCCTGGGTGCCAGCCAGGGTCCAGGTTCAGAGGACACCTTCAGCTGGAACCTCGGAGATGCTATGTCGCCTGGAAATCTTCCTCACCCTGTCACCTCTTCCCGGCCTCGCCCGATGGAATGCACTGGTGCAGGGTTCCCAGAGGGAGGGCTGTGTGGGCTGGGGTAACATGAACTGTTACTGGACTGGTATTTTGTGGGCACATTACATTTATTGCTCATTGAAGCCTCAGGGTAACCTTATAAGGTGGGCGGACACACCATGTGAACTAAAGTTATAGACAAGTTAGTGATTTGGCCAAAGCACTTGGTTGCTTAGCAGCAGAATTGGGACTTGAACCCCAGTTCCTACTTTGATAATAGGTAGATATGTCTTGTTTGCCTTTTCTTCTCTTCCTTCTTTCTTTTTCTTTTGTTCCTCAGCATCCCAACATTTTGCTCTGCCTGGTACGTTTCCTGCTCTGTGAAACATGTATCTTTAAACACCAGAAATGCTCCCAGAGAGGTCAGATGCTCCCAATACAAAAATAAAAACTGAGGACGAAGATGCAGTCAGATATCCCACTGCTTGCTCACAGAGGAGTACTGAATGGGTGCACAGTGACCCTGTTTAAACTGTTACTTTCTTTCTCCCTCTTTGACCAAGCAGAGATAGAGGAATTCCTTCGAGTTAAATGTGTGCTCCACACAGCAATTCAGCTGAAATGTAGGGTATGGTAAGTGGAGTTGAGCACACCTGTTGTGGGGGACCAGGCATGGGCAAGCAGCCCACCTACACCAAGGGAAGCTTCCAGAGGAAAGCATGTTTATGCTGAGTCTGTGTGAGTAGACAGCTAGGTGAGGGGGTGGCTAGGGCAATGAAGAAGCAATCTGGCTGCACAGGGGTACAGAGGTGAAGGAACAGGGTGGGTTTGGGTGAATGTCAAGAGTGAGGGAGGCAGGAGCCAGGCAGGTTTGGACATAGCATGGTGCCCACTCTGTACTTGACCCTGATGAGTGAGGAAAACACCCCCAGAAGAGTGTCACCCTCAGGTAGGAGCTGGAAGAAAGCATACGGACAATTCAGAGCCTTCCATATTAGCTAGAGAAGTAACTAGGGAATGAAGTTTCCACCCAGGGGCTTTTCTCACCAAAGCCATACATTACTGAGTCAGTAAATGGCCAAGTTAGGAAATGAAGATGACAATACTCAATTCAAGATGCTTCTGGTTTTCATAGCGGTTAGGTCTGAAGAAGCACCTACATCAGATGCCATCATGGCCCCACAGAGAGCTGGCAATGGGAGGCGAGGTATGCTGTGTGTGCCATGCAGAAAAGGAAGGAGGAAGAGGGAGGAGGAGGAAAGTATTGTTCTGCCCAAAGGAACTTATGTGGTCCTGAATTGTGTGCACCTGTGATGTAGAAGGAGGAGAAGGGTCAAATCTGGAAGTGCCCTTGGATTGCCTTCTTCCATTCCCTTTCCATATTCCTTGTGTCCTGCCTTCATGTTAGAATCGTTTCTACCTGGAGCACCTTAAACTGAAAGGATGTAACTAATGTATCAAGCTGTGTATGTGCACAGACCTTACAGATGCTCCTTGACTTACAGGGGGCTAAGTTCCTTCCACCAAACCCATCTCAAGTCAAAAATGCATTCAATAAGCAGGCATTAGGGCTGTGGGTGTAGCTCAGTGATAAAGTGCTTGTCTAGCATGCTGGAGGCCCTGAGTTCAATTCCCAGCACTGTGAAAAGATAAAATAACTAAATAATAAGCCAAGTGTAGTGGTGCATGCCTACAATCCCAACAACTTGGGAGCCTGAGGCAGGAGGATTGCAACTTCAAAGCCAGCCTCATCAACTTAGTGAGACCATGTCTAAATAAATAAATGGAACCAGGTGCGGTGGCTCAAGCCTGTAATCCCAGCACTTAGGGAGGCTGAGACAGGAGAATTGCGAGTTCAAAGCCAGCCTCAGCAACAGCGAGGTGCTAAGCAACTCAGTGAGACCTTGTCTCTAAATAAAACACAAAATAGGGCTGGGGATGTGGCTCAGTGGTCGAGTACCCCTGAGTTCAATCCCCAGTACCAATAAATAAATAAATAAATGGGACCTGCCTGTCATGTTTGATCCTCAGTGCAAAACATGCATTCAATATACCTAACCTTCTGAACATCAAAACTTAGGCTAGCCTACCTTAAACATGTTCAGAACACATTAGTCTGCAGTTGAGGAAAACCAGCTAATGCAAAGCGTTCTTTTAGAACAAAGTGTTGACTGTCTCACGTAATGTACTGTACAGCACTGGTGGTTTCCCCTTGACTGACTGCAGGCGTGGCTCACTGCAACTGCCCAGCATCACAAGAAAGAGTATTACACTACATGCGGCCGGCCTGGAAAAAGATCAAAATTCAAAATTTGAAGTGTAGTTTCTACTGAATGTGTATTGCTTTTTCACCATTGTAAAGTCAAACCATCATGAGCCAGGTACCATCTGTACTGGGTTTCATGGCATCAGCTGGACATAATTGAGTCCTACCCTACCCCTGTAGGGCAGATGAGGAAGTGATACTCAAAGAGGAGAAGTGCTACCTCACAGCCATTAGGATGGCAGCTATGAAAAATGCCTAAAGAGCAAGCCCTGGCAACAGCATGGAGGGGCTGGAAGCTTAGCGTGTGGTTAGTGGGAACACGGACAGGAGGAAACAGTATGGTGCCTCCTCAAAAAATAAAAAATAGAAACCAGGTATGGTGGCACATGCCAGTAACCCCAGGGACACTGGAGACAGAGGCAGGAGGATTGCAAGTTTGAGGCCAGCCTGAGCAACTTAAAGAAACCTGTCTCAAAAACTAAAAAAGGGCTTGGGCTGGGGCTCAGTGGTTAAGCACTCCTGGGTTCAATCCCCAGGACAGAAATAATTTTCAATTCTATTAAAAATAGACTTGCTATATGATCCAGCAAATCACTTCTGGGTAGGTACTCAAAACACTGGAAAGAGGATCTTGGCATCCAGAAGTGACAACATATACTGCTCAAGAAGCTGAGGGAGGAGGATCATGGACCCCAGGAGCTGATCCCCTCCCTGTATTGTGCCGGTCTGGGCGGACACAGCGAGGCTTTCTCATGGCTGCCATTCTCCTTTCCTCCTAGTTCCTTCTTTTGTTCCTTCTTTCCTTCCACAATGTTCACTGAGCAACTACTTCATGCCAAGCAGAGTTTGAAGCACTGGGGATACAACTGTGGATAGAGAAGGTGCTTCTCTCACTCACAGAACACACCTGAGAGAATTCATAAATGATGTAACTTTAGTACAAAAGAACTGTCAAAAAAAAACAAAAAAATTAACCAGGACAGAGTAATAGAGATGAAGCTCTTGTTTCAATTTAAATTTCATTTTTTCTTCTGATAATAGATGCATGTAGTACACAATAAGGTGCAAAGGGATACACAGCGTCTAAAATGCTCCCCTCCCCCTTCAGAAATTTGGTTTTTAAAAAATTTTTTTAATTGTTGATGGACATTTATTTTATTTATTTATATGTGGTGCTGAGAATCAAACCAAGTGCCTCATGCATGCTAGGCAAGCGCTCTACCACTGAGCCACAACCACAGCCCAGCAATTTGTTTTTCAAAAACATCTTAGAAGTGTGAAAATACAAGCCTCAGACTGGGAGGAGTTATAAATCACAAGGCTTCAAATCTATACTGTATAAAGACTGTCCATGATGGGCAAAAGATAAGGACTGGCACTTGACAGTGGTTGATAAGTAGAAGAACAAATACTTAAAGCCATCTGTTATTGCAAATGCAAGTTGTCTTGGTCCCGGCGGGCTGCTGTAATACATGACTGTAGACTGAGTGGTTTGTGAACAACAGGAATGTACTGCTCACAGCCCTAGAGCCTGGGAAGTCCAAGATCTGAGCATTGGCAGACTTGATGTTTGGTGAGGACCCTTTCCCTAGATGACTTTCTTGCTGTGTCCTCACGTGGGGGAAGGAAGGAGTTGAGGGAGCTCTCTGGGGTCCCTTTTGCAAGGGCACTAATCCCATTCCTGAGTGCTCCACCTTCATGAATTCATCACGTCCCAGGGCCCCACCTCTCAAGACCATCCCATTGGGGTTTAGGTTTCAACATAAGAATTTGGAAGGGGAACACTCAGACTATAGCACAAATCAGGACCACCATGAGATACCATGTAACACCACCAAATGGACAAAAATGAAAAAAATCTGACAATACCTAGTGCTGCCAAGGAAGTACCAATGCAACAAGAACTTGACTGCTGGGACTAGTGGAGGTCTATAATAAAGGTAAGGGCAAAAAATAATGAAACCCAGCACCAACACCATAGAAAGGATCAACAAAGTCGAACACTGGTGCTTTGGCAAAAACCAATAAAACTGACATCCTGGGAAATAATCTGACATTAGCAAGTAAAGTTGAAGCTATGCATCCCCTTAAACCCCACAGTTCACCCAAAATATTTACCCTAAAGAAAATCTGAACACGTGCAGAGGGAACACATAAGAGCATTCTCAGCCCTGCAGTTCCTTATGGAGATAAGCTAGACAGCACCTGCACATCCATTTTCTGTGTGAATAGAGAAGATGGCATATTCCCACAGGGAAAGCGGCAGAGAAACATCTTTAGTAGAGCCCCACATAAGGCGCACGGACCTCCATGGTGGAAAACAGGAGACTCGTGGAATCCACACAGCAAGACCTGCACCATGCACGAAGTTCAGAAACAACATGGGGGCTGGCATGTGGCTCAGGGTGGAACACTTGTCCAGCAGGCACGGAGCCCTGTTCCCATCCCCAGCATCACAAAAAGGAAGAATAGAAAACAACATGAAAGCCAAACCACATATTGTTGCAGGAGGCAATCACCAGGGGTAAAATCACTGAAGAAATCCAAAGAGATGAAAACCGTAGCAGTGCCGAGGGTGAGATGACAAGAGGCACCAGAGGGAGGGACATGTGAGCGGTGGTGCATCCCCATTCCTGCAGATATTGTAGATATTTTGCATGTGCTTAATTAAAAAACATTTATTGACGTGAAATTCATATAATATCAGGCAACAGAGGCACACAACTATAATCCCAGCTACTTTGAGGGCTGAGGAGGGAGGGTCACTAGAGTCCAAGAGTTCAAGGCCACCCTGGCCAACATTTCTTTCTAATAAAAGAAAAAAAAGAAATTCACAAAACACAAAAAATCTTTTTCTTTCTTTCCTCTTTTTTGGTGTGTCTGTGTGTGTATGCTGGGGATTGAACCCAGGGGCACTTTTCCACTGAGCTACATCCCTTTGAGACAGGGTCTTGCTAAGTTGCTGAAGCTAGACTCAAACTTATGATCCTTCTGTCTCAGTCTTCCAAGTGGCTGGGATTGCAGGTGTGTGCCATGGCACCTGGCAAAATGATCATTTTAAAGCAAACAACTCCATGGCATGTAGTACAATGTTATGTCTGGTACCACATGTAAAGGTTACGACTGGACCAGACACAGTACACCTCATGCAATCAGGAGATCTTTATTCACGGGCATTGGTGCAAGTGGACATCTGGGGAGAAAAAATGGGGAGAGCAGGTGTGGAGCATGGGATTTTATAGGGCCTGCGGTAAATGTGTCATGTACTATGGATTGGTTATTTCAGGCTGGTGTGTCAGGTAGAGATTGGTGGTCTGGTTGTGATGCCCCTGAGGTCACTTCTCGGAACTGAAGGTTAACTCGGGTGGTTAGGGTTTAACACAGCCACAAGCTTGAGGGCGAAACTGCCCTAGGCTTTAGAGAAGGGAGGCCGAAACTGGGGCGTCACAGCGGGGGGGGGGGGGCTGTTTCTACCTTACACTACATCCAGCTCAAAAGCATTTCCATCGGGCTGGGGTTGTGGCTCAGTGGTAGAGCGCTTGCCTTGCATGTGGGAGGCACTGGGTTCGAGCCTCAGCACCGCATATAAATAAATGAATAAATAAAGGTCAATCGACAACTAAAAAATTAAAAAAAAAAAAAAAGCATTTCCATCACTCCAAAGCAAAGCCATCTCCCTGTAAGCTGTTTCTCCGCCTTGACCAGCATCTCCTCCTTCACTGCCCACCCTCCACCCAGCCTCTGGTAGCCAGCGTTCCTCTCTCTACCTAAACAAGTTCCAGTTTTTAGATTCCCCAGGTAAGTGAGACATGGCTTATCACTTTGCATAATGTCCTCTGGGTTTGTCCATATTATTGAAAATGACAGAAATTCTTTCTTATCAAAGGTTGAATAGTAGTACATTGTGTGTATGCACCACATTTTTTCTTTATCATCTGTCTGTGTGTACTTAGGTTGATTCCATATCTTGCTATTGTGAATAATGTGCAATAAAAAGGTAGTGTAGAGCTGGGCGTGGTGGCGCAAGCCTGTAATCCCAGCACTTAGGGAGGCTGAGACAGGAGAATCGCAAGTTCAAAGCCAGCCTCAGCAATGGCGATGCGCTAAGCAACTCAGTGAGACCCTGTCTCTACATAAAACACAAAATAGGGCTGGGCATGTGGCTCAGTGGTCGAGTGCCCCTGAGTTCAATCCCCAGTACCAAAAAAAAAAAAAAAAAAAGGGAGTGTAGACATTTTTTTGACTTAATGACTTAAATTCCTTTGAATATATGGCCAGAAATGAGATTGCTCAATTATATGGTAATTCTTTTTTGTTCTGGTGTTAGGGATTGAACCCAGGGCTTTGTGGATGCTAAGCATGCTCCACCTCTGAGCTACATCTCTAGTTCCCAAATGCTAATTCTATGTTTGGGTTTTTTGCAGAATCTCCATACGATTTTCTAAAGTGGTTGCACTAATTTACATTCTCACCAGTAGTGTGCAAGGATTTCTCTCTCTCCACATCCTCGCCAACACATCTTCCCTTTCATCTTTGTTTTATTTTATTTTTTAAATTTATTTTGGTACCAGGAATTGAACCTAGGGGTACTTAACCACGGAGCCATATCCCCAGCCCTTTTTATATTTTATTTGGAGACAGGGTCTGGCTAAGTTCCTTTAGGGCTTTGATAAATGCTAAGGCTGGCTTTGAATTTGTGATCATTCTGCCTCAGCCTTGGGAGCCACTGGGATTACAGGCATGTGCCACCCCTCCTGGAGACCTTTCATCTTTTTATAATAGTCATCCTAACAGTATGAGGTGATATCTCACTTCGGCCTTAATTTGCACCTTGCTGATGATTAGTGAGTGATGCTGAGCATTTCCATATATGTGGCCATTTTTGTATCTTCTATTGAAAAACATCCAGTCAGGTCCTTCGCCCATTTTAAAACCAGATTATTTGTTTTCTTGTTGGTGAGTAGTTTGAGTTACACTTATATTTAGGGTATTAGCCACCTATCTAATTTGTGATTCACAGACATTTTCTTCTAATCTATGGGTTGTCTTTTCACTCCATTAATTGTTTCCTTTGCTGTGCTGAAGCTTTTTAGTTTGATGCCATCTCTTTGCCTATTTTTGCTCTCCTGGTGTGTGTTTTTGGGGTCTTATCCAAGAAATCACTGCCCAGACTGATGTCACAGAACTTTCCTCCTGTTTTCTTCTAATAGTTTTATATTTTCAGGTCTTATGTTTATATTTTGGATCCATTTGGCACTGATTTTGTATAAAGGGTGAGATAAGTTGGGTTTTTTAAACACATTTTTAGTTGTAGATGGACACAATACTTTTATTTTATTTATCTGTTTTCATGTGGTTCTGAGAATTGAACCCAGTGCCTCACACATGCTAGGCAATTGCTCTACCGCTGAGCTGCAACTGCAGACAGATAGGTTAGATTTTTTTCCCGCATGTGGATATCCAGTTTTCCCAACACAATTTATTGAACACAATAAATTTACAATTTATTGGTTTTTGACACAGATGCCAAATGGCATTGTGTGCTCTTGTCAAAAACCAACTGACCACAAATGTGTGAGTTTATTTCTGGGCTCTCTATCCTATTCCAAGAGTGTATGTGTCTGTTTTTATGCATGCTGTTTGATTACTATAGCTTAGTAGCATATTTTAAAATCAGAGTGATGCCTCCAGCTTCATTGTTTTTGTTAGATTCTTTGTGTTCAACAGTATTCTGTTGAATATTCTTTAGTTAATACCTAACTTTTTGAACATTTACAGTTATTAAAAGTCCTGTCTAGCAAGGTTTAGTGGCCATGCCCATAATCCCAGCAATTTCCACAGGCTGAGGCAGGAAGATCAAGTTTGAGACCAGCCTCAGCAATTTAACTGAGGCCTTAAGCAACTTAGCAAGACCTTGTCTCAAAATAAGAAATAAAAAGGGCTATGGATATAGCTCAGTGGTTAAGCAACCCTGGGTTCAATATCCAGTACAAAAAACAAAACCAAAACAAAAAAAAAACCCAAAACAAAAAATCCCATCTAGTTTCAAACTGACAGATCAAATTCCATGTAACACTAGCATCCCACTCCCTCCCATTCCCATCCCAGGTAAGCCCAGATAGAGGCAGGGGGTTGCCCTCTGGTCTTGACTCATCTCCTCTCCCTCTGGGCTGGAAGTCCTTGGGGTGGTGCAGAGGCGCAAATGCTAAGGTGGGTCACATCTTCCCCCGAGGACACTGAGAAAGAAGCAGCAGCAATCCACCCAGGGAGCTGGCAGGGTACCCTGTCCAATGCCCTATGACCTGGAAGGGCCACAGTGTCCTCTTCCTTCCCCTGCTGTCCCAAAGCAGGTGCCCTAGACCGGCCCAGGCCCTTTCCCAGGGCTCCTCAAATCGTCCCTGGGTCCTCAGCCCCACCATCCTTGGCACCTCTCGCTCCCTGCAGACCCTTCCCCAGTCAGTGGTCCTTGGAGTCCCTTAGACCCGCCCAGCCCAGACTCCCCGGCGCCCACCCCACCAGGCGTGCAGCTCTGTCCTGTCACTTGCCTGTGGTGTCTGACAAGACTCTGGGACCTGACTGGCTTCTCGTCTGCCTGGCCTCTCCGGGAAGAATGAGTCCCCATTTTACAGATAAGAAAACTGGTTCTCTAAGGTGAAGCCTTGCCAGGCACAGCAGCTGCTAGGTGTGGCTACCAGGCCAGCTGCAGGCCTGGATTCCACCTGCGGAGCCGGGGCGGGCCCCAGGGTGCCGAGTGGGGAGGCGTCGGGCTTTCCGCAAGCTGCGTCTCCGACCGCATCGTGCTCCGCCAGGCTGCGGCCGTGGGCACCGACTGGAAGGTCTGGGGTCTCGAATGGTGTCAGCGAGAAAAGGAGAGCGAGTGGGTGGGTGGGTGAGTGATCGGGCCGGAGCTGGGCGGAGCCTCGCGATGCTCCCGAGGTTGGACCGCAGCTAAGCCAGGAGAGGCTGAGCCCAGGCTTGCCTGGGCAGAGGCTGGCGGGGCGCGGGCATCTCTCCGCCGAGCCTCAACACCTGCCTCGGGCTGCAGCGCTGGGGCGGCCTGGAAGGCTCCCTCTGGCTGGGGGCGGGGCATCATCCAGGTGTTCCGCACTGTGGCCACCTGAGCCGCGGTCTGCGGGCACAGACTCGGCTGCCGGCTCCCCAGCGTGCAGCGAAGCGCAGGCCTGGGCGCGCAGGTTGGTGCGCCCTGGCGTCCCCGGCCCCAGCCCTGCACCTCCCAGCGGCACTCGCCCGGGACCTAAGAGAGGTCTTGGCATCTCCATTCCCTTTGGGCACTGTAATAAATGATCACAGACTGTATGACCTAAAACGATGAGAAGGTATTCTGAGCCCTAGAGGCCAGAAGTCTGAAATCAACGTGTCCGCAGGCCACACTTTCTGGGGGCTTTAGAGAAAATGGAATCCTTGCCTCTTAGCTTCCAGAGGCTGCTGGACGCCCCACTTTCATCCCTGGTCACCTTTCCATCTCCTCTTTGTGTCTGTCTACTCTCCCTCTGCCTTTCTCTGACAAGGACACCTGTGATGGCAGTTAGGCCCACCCCTCCCCCTTAGGATCTTTAAAGTAGTCACATCTGCAACTTCTTCACCATGCAACATTCACAGGTTTCAGGCATCAGGACCCAGGATCTTTGTGGTTTTTTTGTTTTTTGTTTTTGGTACTGGAGATTGAACTCAGGGGCACCTGACCACGGAGCCACATCCCCAGCCCTATTTTGTGTTTTATGTAGAGACAGGGTCTCACTGAGTTGCTCAGCGCCTCGCCATTGCTAAGGCTGGCTTTGAACTCACGATTCTCCCTAAGTGCTGGGATTACAGGCTTGCACCACCGCACCCGGCTAGGACCCAGGATTTTTGCAGGCTTTTATTCAACCTTCTACATTCCGCTGAAAGGAGCTAACGAACCCGCCCAAGGTTGCCAACCTCAGGTGATGGCAACAAGAAAGCGTAGCTAAACTATGCAGGCCATTTTTGTGTTTTTTAAAGAAAGGCAGGCGATCCTTCACTTGCTGGTAAGGAATTAGATGGAAGCTTGAAGTCAGTGCACTAGAGGGGGCCAACCGCAGGCAGACCCTGCCCCACTGCATTCCACACAGGAAGCTAATGGGAAAGGGGGTCAGGAGACAAAGCTGCCACTTGTCTTTGCAACGGACTGGCTCAGTGGCCTTGCCTAAGCCCCTTCCTGCCCAGCCTGAACTTCAGCTGCCGCATGTGCTGATCCTGACTGTTCATCTTGCTCCCCGGCACTCATCAGCTGTCATCTGCTCCATGTTTGCTGCTGACATGACCTCGGGTCATGGGCAAGGGCACGGCTGAAAGAGGAAAGCCCTCAAAGGCCCAGCCTTCCACTGTGATCAAACCTCACATGGAAAGCCCAGGAGCGGGGCTCGGCAGGCAGCATGGAGCTAGGGCGTTGTTAGAACAGGACTCGGTTCACCAGGCTCTGGTCCTGCCTCTCCAGAGGTGTGACCTCAGACATGAGCTGTCCAGGGCCGGCCCTCTGAGTCAGCCCTGAGTCCCACCTACACGCCTTCCCCACGGGGTGGCCAGACTCAAAGCCTTCTTTCACAAAGAGGGCAAGAGAATGGATGACTCGGAGTGTGTAATGTGCCCAAGTGAAGAATGAATAATTGATGTGTTTGAACATTAATAAACAGGAACTGGCTTTTGTAGCCAACAAAGCCCAAAAGAGATTCTGATAAAGCAACTCCTCCAATCTATACCCAAGACAAACAGACAAAAATAAGACATGCTAAGAGGAACAACAAAACTCCCAAGCATCCTAAATCTACCCTAAGAACAGAAATCTACTTGGAAGAGGTCCTATTTTTGTAAGCATGTTATTTTTAAAAATGAACATTTTTTTTTTTTTTTTTGGTGCTGGAGATTGAACTCTGGGACACTCAACCACTGAGCCACATCCCCAGCCCTATTTTGTGTTTTATGTAGAGACAGGGTCTCACTGAGTTGCTTAGCACCTTGCCATTGCTGAGGCTGGCTTTGAACTCGTGATCCTGTCTCAGCCTCCCTAAGTGCTGGGAATACAGGCTTGAGTTATTGCGCCCGGCTTGTTATTTTAAAAATTCCAATTTCAGGGTTTAAATAGAAAAAGGCTTACTATCTGTGCATGTGTGTGTGCACATACCCATGGCATGTGTGAGATGGCATCACTGGCTTCCCACACCTTGGGCCAGGATCTGAACAGCATCCTTGTCTCCTCCTCTTGCCCTTCTCTTCCAATCATACTCTTCCTCACCAAGAAGACCAGAAGGAACCTGGCATAGTGGTGCACACCTGTAATTACAGAGCTTCTAGAGGCTGAGGCAGGAGGATTGCAAGTTCAAGGTCAGCCTCAGCAACTTAACAAGACTTAGTCCTAAGATAAAAATAAAAAGGGTTGGGTATGTATCTCAGTGGTTAAGTAATTTTGGGCTCAATCCCCAGTACAAAATAAAAACAAAACAAAAAATACAAGATGGCTTCACCAACAAGTTCAACCAAACATTTAAAGAAGGATTAAAGCAAACTCTTCCAAAATTTAGAAGAGGAGGCTGCATTTCATTCTTTTCCATATTTTTATTGGTGCATTATAATCATACATAATGGCAGTATTTGTGTAAGGGGCTACACTTCTCAACTCATTCTATGAGGCAAGTATTACTAAAAGAAAGTAAAGGAAGAAAACTGAAAACAAGTAACTATTATAAATATAAATGTTAAGATTCTCAACAAAATACTAGTATGAAGAATTCAGCAATATACAAAAAAACATGTACTATCATCAAGTGGTATTTATGCCAGGAGTTGCAAGGTTGGATTAGTATCTGAAAGTGAATTAATATATCAATAGAACACAAGACAAAACCACATCATCATATTAATAGGCACAGAAAGAGCATTTAACCAAATTCAGCACCCTTTCATGTTAAAAACAACAACAAAAACTAGGAAGAGAAGTGAACTTGGTCAGCATGGTAAAAGGCATACACAGAAAAACCCACAATTAACACACTTTAAAAATTTTTTTTTGGTTGTAGATGGACACAAATATCTTTATTTTATTTTTATATCGTACTGAGGATCGAATCCAGCGCCCCACACATGCAAGGCAAGCACTCTACCACTGAGCTACAATCCCAGCCCCAGTTAACACACTTAATGGTGAAAAATTGAATGCTTTCTCCCTAAAGTCATGAGTAAGACAAAGATGTCTGCTCTGGGCATTTTTATTCAGCATTGTACTTGAGATTTTTGCTACTGCAATTAGGCAAGAATACAAAATAAAAGGCATCTTGATTGAAGAGGGAAAAAGGAAAACTATTTCCATTTGCCAATCTCATAATCTTGTATACAGAAAATACTAAGGAATTTATGAAAAACTAATAGAATTAATGATAAAGTTCAGCAAATTTGTTGAACTTGTTCAATATACAATATACCAAAATTAATAGACAATATACAAAAATATATAACATACAAAAATCAATTATATTTCTATAGAATAACAGTGGGAAAGTTGAAAAGAGAAATTAGGAAAAATTCTACTTACAATATCATCAAAAATAGCTGGGCACAGTGGTGCACGCCTGTAATTCCAGCACTTTGGGAGGCTGAGACAGGAGAACCGCGAGTTCAAAGTCAGCCTCAGCAACAGTGAGGCGCGAAGCAACTCAGTGAGAGCCTGTCTCTACATAAAACACAAAATAGGGCTGGGGATGTGGCTCAGTGGTCGAGTGCCCCTGAGTTCAATCCCCAGTGCCAAACCAAACCAAACCAAACAAAAGTAATAATAATAATAATGTACATAGAATAAATTTAGGGGCTGGGATTGTGGCTCAGTGGTAGAGCGCTCGCCTTGCATGCGTGAGGCACTGGGTTCGATCCTCAGCACCACATAAAATAAATAAAAATAAAGATATTGTGCCCATCTACAACTAAAAAATATTTAAAAAATAAATAAATAAATTTAATAAAAGAAGTGCAAACCCATAATTTAAATTACATAAAATTGTTGAAAGAAATTAAAGAAGACTCAAATAAATGAAAAGATGTTCCAGGTTCATAGATTGGAAGACTTGTATTGATAAGATGACAGTACTCCCTAAATTGATCTAAGATTCAATGCAATTCTTATCAAAATCGCAGTTGATGGAAAGCTGAGGCAGGAGAATCACCAGTTCAAGGCCAGCCTGGGCAATTTGCAAGACCCTCAGCAACTTAGAGAAAACTTGTTTCAAAAAACACCCAAAACGAATGGAGATGTAACTCAGTGGTAAAGTGCTCCTGGGTCCAATCTCCAGTACCCACCCCCCAAGAAAAGGAAAATCTCAGTTGACTTCTTTGTGAAAATTGACAAGATGATCCTAAAATTCATACGGTAATCCCAGGGACTCAGAATAGCCAAGGGAACCTTGAAAAAAGAAAATCAACCAACCAAAAAAAAAAAACCAACAACAAACAGAAGAGTCATACTTTCTGATTCCAAGAATTAATATGAAGTCCAGTAATTGAGACAATGCCGTGCTGGCATGAAGATATACTCGCGAGTCAGGGGAGGAGACTCGCCTCCTTCACAGTCGACTGATTTTCAATGAACGCGCGGAACAGGAAACGCAATAGGAAAGAGGTGCTGAGACACAGGCCAGAGAAGGACGGTGGGTCCCTTCCTTGAACCATAGACAGAATTTAATTCAAGATGGGCCGGGACATAAATGTAAGACACACTCCAGCCTTGCTGACCAAGAACAAAGCAGAGAAAGTATAAGTGAGCATTAGAAAATATAAACAGTGACTACAGATGTCCAGAGATTTAAAAAATGAGAATGCTATAGGCATCTTTGTATCGATAAATTTGAAAGCTTATACAAAACCAATTGGTTACTAGAAAACTATGATATCATAACAATCCAAGAGGATGGAGAATAGCTCTGTAACTATTAAAGAAATCATATTAAAGAAATCAAAGGAAGCCCTAACAATTTTTTTAAAATATTTTTTTAGTTGTAGATGGACACAGTATCTTTATTTTATTTATTTTCATGTGGTGCTGAGGATTGAACCCGGTGCCCCACGCATGTGAGGCAAGCGCTCTACCACTGAGCCACAATCTCAGCCCAAGCCCTAACAATTTTATAGGTGAGTTCTACCAGACTGCCAAAGAAGACATTATTCCAGATTTACACAAATGCCTTTTTTTTTTTTTGGTACTGGGGATTAAACTCAGGGGTACTCGACCCTTGAGCCACATCCTCAGCCCTATTTTGTGTTTTATGTAGAGACAGGGTCTCACTGAGTTGCTTAGCGCCTCGCCTTTGCTGAGGCTGGCTTTGAACTTGCGATTCTCCTGTCTCAGCCTCCCAAAGTGCTGGGATTACAGGCGTGCGCCACCGCGCCCGGCTCAAATGCATTTAGCCAAGAAGAAAGGCGGGAAATCAGCCGGGCGCGGTGGCTCAAGCCTGTAATCCCAGCACTTAGGGAGGCTGAGACAGGAGAATCACGAGTTCAAAGCCAGCCTCAGCAAGGGCGAGGTGCTAAGCAACTCAGTGAGACCCTGTCTCTACATAAAACACAAAATAGGGCTGGGGATGTGGCTCAGTGGTCGAGTACCCCTGAGTTCAATCCCCAGTACCAGGAAAAAAAAAAAAAAAAAAGAAAGGCGGGAAATCCATGAACTAAGCAATATTTCAGAAAGCTAGAAAAAGAACAGGAAAGAAAGTATAGTATAGAAAATCATAATGAGAAAAAATAGTGAAATAGAAAACAAACATCTAATAGAATCAACAAAGCTGAAAGTCTCGGCCCCGGTGAGACGGATGGAAGAGAAAGCAAAACGCGCAGGCTGGGGGTGCAGCTGTTAGTGGAGGGCCTGCACCTCAGGCCCCGGAGTCCATCCCCAGCACTGCAAAAAGAAAGAAAAAAGCACCAATGACAATGTCGAGAGTGAGAAGACAGTACCACTAGAGATCCCTAGATGTCACAATGAAAGTACGTGGATATCATGAGCCTTATACATATAAATAAAAAATGTTGGTGAGGGGCTGGGGCTGTAGCTCAGTGGTAGCGCGTTTGCTTAGCATGCGTGAGGCACTGGGTTCAATCCTCAGCACCACATATAAATAATAATTGAATAAAATAAAGATCCATCAACAACTAAAAAAAATTTTTAAAAAATGTTGGTGATATGGACATACTTCTATAAAGATATAATACTTCACCAAATTGACATGAGAAGAGGTAAAAAATATAAATGGTCCCATAACCAACAAAAGAGAGAGAGAGAGAAAGAGAAAAAAGAAAAGAAAAAAAGAATCTGTAATTCAGCACCTTTCCATGAGTAACGCTGTAGGCCCAGATGACCCTACCAGCTACCAGGCATTGAAGAGAAATAAGAAACACCAATCTTACATAAACTGTCCAGAAAAAAGAAAAGGAGGAAACATAGGTTTATCTTAATTGGACATTGAATGTAGCCTTTGTGCTACATCTGACAGTCGTTATGAGAAAGGCAAACTACATGCCAGTACTGTTGAGGGACATAAATAAAAATAAAGAGCACATCAAGTCAAATCCAGTGAAAAATGGAAAAGATACTCCACAGTCAAGTTGGTGTGACAGAGGAATATAATTTGGCTTAACATTATAAAATCAATCTAGCCATGGATAGTGGCGCACGCCTGCAACCCCAGCAACTTGGGAGGCTGAGGCAGGAGGATCGCAAATTCAAAGCCAGCCTCAGCAACTTAGAGAGGCCCTAAGCAACTTAGTAAGACGCTGTCCCAAAATAAAAAATAAAAGGTCTGGATATGTAGCTCAGTGGTTAAATGCCCCTGGGTTCAATCCCCAGTACCCACCCCCAAATACATATATATATAAATCTTTCCTGAATTGATCCATAGACTCAATGCAATATCAAAAAACATACCAGAGGACTGTGTGTATGTGTGTGTGTGTGTACCTGTCTGTGTAACCTAAAAGCTGATTCTAAATTTATGTGGAAATATGAAAGACCAAGAATACTCAAAAACTTCTGCAGGAAGAGGAACAAGGCAGGATACCAAGCCTCCTTATAAAGTACAATAATGAAGGTAGATGGTATCAGTGTATGAATTCTAAGATTATCTAAAGGAACAACAGGAAAAACTCCAGAGCAGGCCAATGCACGTGCAGATGCCTGGATTACAACAAAGAAGACATTGTGGAGCCGTCGGGGAAGAACAGTTTCAAGTGATTCTGTAACAACTGGGTATTCCTCAGGGGAAAAATAAGAAACTTGATCCCTGATTCATACCATACTCAAAAACTAAAGAAAAAGTATGAAGTGTGTAGAAAAGGAGAGAGGGATTATCTTCAGGAATTTAGGGAACATTTATTAAATAGACATAAAATAACCTAGGGGCTGGCGTTGTGGCTCAGTGGTGGAGCACTTGCCTAGCATGTGTGAGGCACTGAGTTCGATTCTCAGCACCACATATAAATAAATAAAATAAAGGTATTGTGACTATCTACAACTAAAAAAAAAAGTTTAAAAAATAGCCTAAAGTGAAAAGACACATACATTTGATTTTGGTAAGATTAAGAAGTGCTGTTTACCAACTCTATGGTACCATGACCTGCTCTATGGTAACTCCAAGTCTGATCTTCTGGGGACTGGTGGCCTGTCTGGCAAAGCTGCAGCTCCCTTCCAAGTTTCCACACGCCGCATGTTTATGAGGGTTCCGATTTGCTACTGTCGTTTTGATTATTGACGTCTATGTTAATACCTTATGGTTGCTGTAAAAATTATTACAAACTGGGTGGCTCAAAACAGCAGATTCATACTCACAGTGCTGGAGGATGGATGTCAAAATCAAGGTGTCAGCAAGGCTATCCTCCCTCCAGAGGCCCTGGTGGGACTTCCATTCTCTGCCTCTTCTGACAGTGGCTGGCACTCCTTGGCTTGGGGCTGCACCCCCCAGTCTCTGAGTCTTCATATGAGCTTCTCCTAATTGTGTCTCTCAAAACTTCAGACTCCTTTTTTTTTTATTCCAGCTTTATAGGAACTAAGAACCATAAAATTTTAGATTTGGAGAAATCTCTGTTTTAAATTATTTTATGTATTTATTTTTATGCGGTGCTAAGGATTAAACCCAGTGCCTCACGCATGCTAGGCAAGTGCTCTTCCACTGAGCTACAGCCCCAGCCCCTGATTCTTTTTTATAAGAATATGCATGACTGCCTCTAGGGCACATCCAGGTGGTTCAGGATAAAAGCTCCTCTCTCGAGGACCTTTACTTAATCACACCTTTTGCCAGGTAGGGTAGCACACACAGCTTCTAGGAGCTGCTCTCTTTTGGGATGTATTTTGTGAACAGCACATCATCCTCATAGGTATGAAGTGGTATCTTATTGTGGTTTTGATTTGAGCTTTCCTAATGGCTGATAGTGTTTATCTTTTCAGATGCTTATTAAAACTCATATGTTTTCCTTGGAGAAACAAACACATAGATCCTTTGTCCAGGTTTTGAGCTGCTTGTCTTCATCACTGAGTTGTAATTTCTTCACATAGCAGTGACATTGTGGAAGATGATGGAGTGGGAAATGCCAGGAACCTGTCTCCCGGCCTAGACGGCACTCTGGAGGAATCAGCTAGTGTGGCCATTCTGGATGTCTAGAATCAGTTGGAAGCCTTGCAGATTCCAGAGGAAGACTTGTGTCTTAGTCGGTTTTGCGCTGCTATGATAGAATACCATGGACTAGGTAATTTACTGTAATGACATCCTCTCCTTCACAGAAAATCTTAATTAAGCTTCCCCAGAAATCTTCACCATAATTGATCTTAGGACTACCAACAAAAGAGTCTCTACAAAAGAGTTCAGTGTAATTAAACTTCCTATTTCCTGTTTCTTACTTGGCTACCCACCTGGAAGAGATCAGCACTCCAGGTGCTGAACACCCCTTTACTAGCTTTTCACAAACATTTATTGCCTATCTAGTATAAGTAGCAATATATATAATAGTTTGTAAAAGTTTTTTTAAGCAGGAAGTGAGTTTGCAAATGCAAAGTGTGATAAGAAAGACAGATTCTTTTTAAAAAAAAGCCTCTGGCCTTGAGCAGCAGCTTCACAGAGATGTTTACATTTCAAAGATAAAAGGTTACTAATTGGGCTTCATGGTAACAGCTGGCAGGGGAGGAAAAAAAGGGGAGAAAAAGCTCTCTCCTTCCCAGGTGCTGTCCTTGAAGGGTTAACTTGCCCAGAACAGTGAAAGAAAAAGCTGCTTCCATGTGAACTTCTGCAGACTGAACTTCTGAGACCCTCCCCCCTACACACTGGGTATAAAGTTCTGAAACTGCCTGAACTCAGAGTTCAGGGGGGTTAACTGATTACAACAGAAGCTTTACCCTCTGAACCGACTGCAGTCAAATAAAACTGCTTCCTGTGGTCTTCGGTGTCCTGCCTGATCTGTTCCTGCTGCGTTATAATGTGCAGAAATGTATTGTCTCACAATTCTAGAGGACAGAGAGTCCAAGGTTGAGAGGCCAGCATCTGAGAAGGGTCTTCTTGCTGTGTCACCCCATGGCAGAAAGGGTAAAGAGAGAATGAAAAGGAATATAAACGGAGACCAAACCTCCCCTTTTACAAGGAACCATATTCCTACACAAACAAACTTCTATGATGTGACATCGATTCATTCACTGTGCCCTCACGGCCTAACCGCCTCCTGAAGATACCACATCTTATTACTGTGACAAAGGGCAATTAAACTGTAATCTGAGTTTGGGAGGAGACTGACACCCAAGCCGTAGCAGCGTGGATGGTCAACATGGTCAGTGCCAGTCCATTGCATGCCTGAGCATGGGGGTGGTCACTTACTTCCCAGCCCCCTCAGCCCTGCCACGTGTGGCTATGTCTGAGTTCCTGGAGCATCTTGCAGGAGGAACAAGAGCAGGTACAAACCTTGTTCTCCAAATCTAGGGGGGGTATTCTCATCACTGGCGGTTGCTTTTTTTTTTTTTTTTAATTTATAGAGTAGAATTTTATATTGGTCCACATTTCTGGAGCCCATGAAGTCCAAGATCAGGTGGCCATATCTGTTGAGCCTCAGGATGGAAAAGCAAGTAGGCATGCAGAAGGGACCAAACGTAAGTGTTCTCTCTTGCTTTATAAAAACAACTTGCAAGAGAATGAACCCTGGGGCAGGAAAGATGGTGGGATGAGACGGACATCAGTACTCTAGGTACATGTATGACTGCACAAGAGGTGGGACTCTACATCATCTACAACCAGACAACTGAAATGTTGTGCTCTATTTGTGTAAATGAATTGAAATGCATTCTGCTGTCATCTATAACTAAGTAGAATAAAAAATGAAAAAAAAAGAGAGAGAACGAACCCACTCCCAAAAAGGCATTTATTCCTCTCAAAGATGCCATCACATCTTCCCACCACCCTTACTTCGTGGATCAAATTTCAACAAAAGTTTTAGAGGAGACAAACCGTGTTCAATCCACAACACCTTGGTTGACTCCAGGTGGTGGTTCTCAGACATGGCTGTCGGGACTAGCTTCTTCAGGATCGTCAATTTGTGTGTGTGTGTGTGTAGGTGTGTAGGCTCTTTTTTAAAAATATTTTTTAGTCATATTGGCCACAATATCTTTATTTTACTTGTTTATTTTTATGTGGTGCTGAGGATCAAACCCAGGGCCTCACACATACTAGGCAAGCACTGTACCACTGAGTTACAATCCCAGCCCTGTGTGTAGGCTCTTGAAAGCACAGACCTGGGGATCCTTTTCCCACTTACCAACCAGGCTTTTGGGAGCCAGGGTCTAGGATTCTGCATTTGAACCATGGCTGTTGCTTTTTTAAAAAATGTTTTTTAAATTGTAGATGGACCCAATACCTTTATTTTATTTATTTTCATGTGGTGCTGAGGATCTAACCCAGTGCATCCCACAAGCTAGTGTTCTACCACTGAGCCACAACCACAGACTGGCTGTTGATTTTGATTATAGAGATGCACCAAGGTGGCCATGGCAGTTGGATTCTAACTGGCTAGAACACTTTCCAGGGGACTTAACGAGACAGAAGCTGTTCTCCTGCCCCCAGTTAACTTTCCTCTTTTTTTTCCTTTTTTCAAATATTTTTTTAATTGTAGGTGGACACAATATCTTTATTGATTTATTTTTATGTGGTGCTGAGGCTCGAACCTAGTGCCTCACACTTGTGAGGCAAGCTCTCTACCGCTGAGCCACAATCCCAGCCCTCCTCTTTCTTTTTCTTTTTTTTTGGCAAGAGGTAGGGAGAGGTCAAACAGTGAAGGGTTAGGACTTTCAAAAGCAATTGTATGTACAGGGGAATTTAGAAAGTTACATTTCATGCTCATGAAAAAACAAAGGCTCAGAAAAAGCCTGAGTGAACTTAGGTTAACATCTCAGGCTGCTCCCCAGTACAGACACACCCTACAATCATGAAAATACACCCAGGCTCAGTGGTACATGCTTGTAATTCCAACACTTGGGAGGCTGAGACAGGAGAATCATGAATTCAAAGCCAGCCTCAACAATGGCAAGGTACTAAGCAACTCGGTGAGACCCTGTCTCTACATAAAACACAAAATAGGGCTGAGGATGTGGCTCAGTGGTCGAGTGGCCCTGAGTTCAATCTTCAGTACCAAAATATATATATATATATAAACACAGGGAAAGAGAAGAATCTGATTTCCAGAGTTACCACATTACAACTTACAAAAATCTAGTTTTCATGGGCTGGGGTTGTGGCTTGGTGGTAGAGTGCTTGCCTAGCATGCATGAGGCACTGGGTTTGATTCTCAGCACCACATATAAATAAATAAAATAAATAAAGGTCCATCAACAACTAAAAAAAATTTTTTTAAATCTAGTTTTCAATATAAAATCACAGTCATACAAAGAAACAGGAAAGTTTGGCCCCTTCAAAGGAAAACAACAGAAATCAACACTAAGGAAGAAACACATAGAAGACTTACTAAACAAAAACTTTAAAACAGCCTGAAAATACTGAAAGAGCTAAAGGAAGATATAAAGAAGATATAAACAAAGTCAAGAAAATGATGTATGAACAAAATGTAATTTTTTTTTTTTTTGGTACTGGAGATTGAACCCAGGGACACTTGATCACTGAGCCACATTCCCAGTCCTATTTTGTGTTTTATGTAGAGACAGGGTTTGTAGAGGCTGGCTTTGTCCTATCTCAGCCTCCCTAAGTGCTGGGATTACAGGCTTGCGCCACCGTGCCTGGCTCAAAATGTAAATACTGATATGGAAAACATAAGGAGCCAAGAAAGAAATCTTGGGACTGAAAAGTAAGAAAAAGAAATAAAAAATTCACAAGAGGGATTCAAAAGCAGATTTGAACAGGTAGAAGAAAGAATTGGAAAACTGGAAGATAAGACAATTGAAATTATTGAATTGGAAGAACAAAAGAAAAAAGACAAAAGTAAAATAAACAGAGTCTAAGGCATCTGTCACATTGATCAAGTAGAACGATATTTGCATTATTGGAGTTCCAGAAAAAGAAATGAGACAGGGAAAGAGATTTTTGCTATTTTTAAACTAAAAAATAGAAAAAGATTACACAAAGAAATGATGGCTGAAAATGTCTCAGATTTGATGACAGACATGAATATAAATTTTCAAGAAACTCAGTGAACTCCAGGTAGTACAAACTCAAAAAAGACCCTCACTGAAACACATTGTAATCAAACCACACCAAACCAAACACAATAGAAACCTGAAATCAACAAGAGTGAGTTGTTATATACAAGGGATTTCCAATCATATCATCAACGGATTTCTCATCAAAAACTGTGGAGGGGGGCTGGGGCTGTGGCTCAGTGGTAGAGCGCTTGTCTGGCATGTGTGAGGCACTGGGTTCGAGTCTCAGCACCACATATAAATAAATAAAATGAATAAAGATCCATCAACAACTAAAAAAAAATGTTAAAAAAAACTTTGGAGGGAAAAAGGCTGTGGGTTGATATATACAAAGTGCTGAAAGGAAAAAAAGAAACTCTGCCAATCAACTGTCCAATATCCGATAAAACTGTCCCTCAAAAAAGAGGCATAGGGGCTGGGGCGGTGGCTCAGTGGTAGAGTGCTTGCCTCGCATGCGTGAGTCACTGAGTTCGATCCTCAGCACCACATAAAAATAAATAAATAAAGATATTGCGTCCATCTACAACTAAGAAAATATTTAAAAAAAAAAAAAAAAAAAAAAAGAGGCATAAATTAAGACACTCCCAGAAAAACAAGAGCTGAGAGAGTTCATTACCATTAGATCTGCCCTATGAAAAATGCTAGAGGGAATTCTTCAGGTTGAAATTAAAAGACAGTAGCAATAACTCAAAGCCACGTGAAGAGTTGAAAATCTTCTGTAAAAGGTGAATACTTGGACAGTTATAAAAGCTAGTGTTATTGTAACTTTGCTTTGTGGCATTATTTTTTCCTTTCTTTTTAATTATTTTAACTTTATTTTTATTTATTAATTGTGTGTGGTGCTAAGGATCAAACCCAGCCTCACCTGTGACTTTTTATTTTCTATGTGATTTAAAAGACTAATGAATTTAAGAAAACAATTATTAGTCTATATGTTTTGGACATGCAATGCTTAAAGTTACAATTTCTGACAACAGTAACTGAAAGGGATACTGACAGAACGATATAGGAGCACAAAGTTAAACTGGAATAAATTCAAACTAGAGCTGGGTGCTCTAGTTTGATATATACAAAGTGCTGAAAGAAAAAAAAGAAACACTGCCAATCAACTGTCCAATATCCGATAAAACTGTCCCTCAGTTCCAGGCACACACCTGGAACCCCAGTGCTTGGGAGGCTGAGACAGGAGTCACATTGGGCATTAGGACTTCAACATATGAATTGGAGGGGACACAATTCAGTCTAAGTCCCCACCAAGACTGAATCTTGAAGAAACAGAAAATATGAATAGAATCATTACTTGTAAGAAGATGGAATTGGTAAAGAAAAACCTTCAGACAAATGAAATCCCTAAGCTTTGGAATGGCTTTACTGGTGAATTCAACCACACATTTAAAGAAGAACTAACATTAATCCTTCTTAAACACCTTCAAAATATTAAAGAAGGCACACTTCCCAACTCATTCTATGAAATCAGCATTACCCTGACACCAACCCCAGATATAGACATTACAAGAAAAAAATTTACAGACCAATATTCCTTATGAACAATGATGTAAAAATTCTCAAAAAAAAAAAAAAAAAACTAGCAAACTGAACTCAGCAGCATATTGAATGAATTGTACTCCATAGCCACATAGAATTTGCTCCTGGAAAGCAAGGCTGGTTTAACAGATGAAAAATGAACATAATACACCACATTAACAGAATGAAGGAAGAAAATATGATCATCTCAACCATGCAGAAAGAGCATTTGAAAAAAATCAATACCTTTTCCTGATAAAAACACTTAATGAGAAATAAAAAACCCCTACCTCCACATAATTATAATAAAGAGCATAAAAAATCATTTCTAGCATCATGTTCATGGGTGAAAGACTGGAAGCTTTTTTTAAAAAAAATCAGGAACAAGACAAAGAAGCCTGCTTTCACCATTATAGTCAATATGGCATTGGGAGTTCCCGTAGGAGTGACTACACAGGAAATGAAAGGCATAAGAACCGGGCTGTGGTTGTGGCTCAGTGTTAGAGCGCTTGCCTAGCATGTGTAAGGCACTGGGTTCGATTCTCAGCACCACATATAAATAAATGAATGTCAATCAACAACTAATAAAAATATTAAAAAAAAAAAAAAAAGGCATAAGAACCAAAAAATGAAATCATCTCCATTCACAGAAGAGCTGAACCTATATGTGGAGGATCCTAAAGATTCCACAAAATCCTGTGAGGACTAATAGACAAGTTAAGCAAAATAGCAAGATTAAAAAATTAATATTCCTGAGTGTGGTAGTGTACACCTGTGATCTCAGGTACTTTGGGAAACTTAGGAGGTTGGATCACTTGAGCCAGGAGTTTGAGGTCAGCCTAAGAAACAGAGCAAGACTCCATCTCAAATAAATAAATAAAAATAACACGAAAGGTCAGTTGTGTTTCTATACACAATGAATAATCAGAAAAGGAAATTACAAAAACAATTTAATTAGCATCAAAAAGAATAATATCCGTGGGCTGGGATTGTGGCTCAGTGGTACAGCGCTTGCCTCAC
This sequence comes from Xerus rutilus, assembly GCA_028644305.1. Classification (NCBI taxonomy): domain Eukaryota; kingdom Metazoa; phylum Chordata; class Mammalia; order Rodentia; family Sciuridae; genus Xerus; species Xerus rutilus. The sequence goes on from CM053401.1 coordinate 1,601,380, forward strand.
ATGTGGGAAGAACTGGGTTCGATTCTCAGCACCGCATATAAATAAATAAATAAATAAAGGTCAATCAACAACTAAAAAAAAAAAAATTAAAAAAAAAGAATAATATCCTTAGGAGTTAACAAAGGAGGTTAAGTTAAAGCTACAAAATATTACTAAAAGAAATTAAGATGACAAATAAATGGAAAAATATCCCATGTTCATATATTAGAAGACAACAATGTTAAGATGTTAGTACTACCCAAAGCACTCTTCATGTTGACTGTAATCTCTTTAAAAATCTCAGTGGGATTTTTTGCAAATATAGAAAAATCCATGCTAAATTCACATGGAATCTCACAGGATCAAGAATAGCCAAGATGGTCTTGAAAATAACAAAGGTGCTTCCTGATTTCAAGACTTACTACAAAGTTTTGAGTCATGCTTCCTGATTTCAAAACTTACTACAAAGTCAGAGTAATCAAAACAATGTGGTATAGACATTAAAGACCAGTGGAATATGGAGCTGGGGCTGTAGCTCAGTGGTAGAGTGCTTGCCTCGCATGTGTGAGTCACTGGGTTCGATCCTCAGCACCACATATAAATAAATAAGTAAAATAAAAATATTGCGTTCATCTACAACTAAAAAAATATTTAAAAAAAAAGACCAGTGGAATAGAACAGAGAACCCAGAAATAAACTGGCCTATGTATGATCCAATGAGGATGGAAAGATTATTCAGTGGGGACAGGACATTGGTTTCATTAAATGGTACTGGAAAAACTGGATATCCACATGCACATAATGAAGTTGGTCCCTTTACACCACATACAAGCCTAACTCAGAATGGACCAACGGCTTAAACATCAGAACCAAAACTATGAGACTCTTAGAAGGGAGCAGGGAGAGAGCTTCCTGAGACTGGATTTGGTAATGATTTCTTGTATACAATGCCCAAGGAACTAACAAAAAAGAAAAAGCGGACAAATTGAATCTGAAATGTTCAAATTCAAAGATTTATGAATCGAAGGACACTGTCAACAGAGTGAAAAAGTAACCCACAGAATGGGAAAAGACATTTACAACTTGCCTATCTGATAATAAGTTACTATCCAGAGTATATAAAAAAGCTCTTCCAACTCAACACAAATGAATGAAATATAAATAAAAAAATGAGCAAAGACTGGGTGTGTAGCTCAGAGGTAGAGAGTGTGCTTAGCATGCTCAAGGCCCAAAAAGGGCAAAAGACTTGAATAAGCAAGTTATGATTTGGATATGAGGTGGTCCCCCAAAGCTCCTGTGTTAATGCAGGAATATTCAGAGGTAAAATGATTGAACTGTGAGCATTGTAACCTAATCAGTCCATCCCAGTTTGAATGGACTGCCAGTGGCTAAGCGTAGGTAGGTGGGTGTGGCTAGAGGTGGATCTCTAGGGGCATGTCCTGGAAGGGTGCATCCTCCCTATGACCCTGCTCTGCGCCCCCTACCACCTCGCCTCACTGCCTGGTTGCCAGGAGGTAAGAAGTCCTCCTCCTCTATGATGTTCTGCCTCTCCTTGGGTCCAGAGCAATGGACTCTGCTTACCACAGACTGAATCTCTGAAACTATGAGCTAAAATAAACTTTTCCTCCACTAAGTTGTTCTTTTCTTTTCTTTTTTTTTTTTTAATTTTTTTTAGTTATAGATGGACACAATGTCTTTATTTTATTGCTTTGTATGTGGTGCCGAGAATCGAACCCAGGGCCTCACGCATGCGAGGCAAGCGCTCTACCACTGAGCTACAGTCCCAGCCCTAAGTTGTTCTTTTCTTATTTTTATTTTTTTATTTTTTGGCACTGAGGATTGAACCCAGGAGTGTTTAACAACTGAGCCACATCCTCAACCCTTCTTACTTTTTATTTTATTTTTATTTTGGTACTGGAGATTGAAATCAGGGGCACTCGACCACTGAGCCACATCTCCAGCCCTATTTTGTGTTTTATGTAGAGACAGGGTCTCACTGAGTTGCTTAGCGCCCCGCCGTTGCTGAGGCTGGCTTTGAACTCATGATTCTCCTGTGTCAGCCTCCCTAAGTGCTGGGATTACAGGCTTGCGCCACCGCGCCTGGCTTCTTACTTTTTGAGTCAGAGCTGGCTAAGTTAGTTACTTAGGGTCTTGCTAAGTTGCTGAGGCTGGCCTTGAATTTGTGATCCTCCTACCTCAGCCTCCTAGTTGCTGGGAATACAGGCATGTGCCTCCCATGCCCAGCCTTCTCTAAATTGTTCTTGTTGGGTATTTTGGTCATAGCAAACACACAGCATTTTTTCATGGAGGGTATACAAATGGCCAATATGTATGTGAAATTATGAAAGGTACCCACCATCATTAGTTGTTAGGGAAATGCAAATTAAACCTACCAGGAGATAACATTTCACACTCAGTAGAGTGACCATTACTAATAAAAATAACTGTGACAGGGCTGGGGCTGTAGCTCAGTGGCAGAGCACTTGCCTAGCACATATGAGGTACTGGGTTTGATACTTAGCATCACATAAAAATAAACAAATAAAGGCATTCTGTCCACATACAACTACAAAAATTTTTTTAAAAAACCTACAACAAGCTGGGCATGGTGACTCACGCCTGTAATCCCAGCACTTTGGGAGGCTGAGACAGGAGAATTGCGAGTTCAAAGCCAGCCTCAGCAAAGGCGAGGAGCTTAGCAACTCAGTGAGACCCTGTCTCTACATAAAACACAAAATAGGGCTGGGGATGTGGCTCAGTGGTCGAGTGCCCCTGAGTTCAATCCCCAGTACCAAAAAAAAAAAACAAAAACAAACCTACAACAAAGGCAAATAAGTGCTAAAGAGAATATGGAAGGGCTGGGATTGTGGCTCAATGGTAGAGCGCTTGCCTCGCATGCGTGAGGCACTGGGTTCCATCCTCAGCACCACATAAACATAAATAAATAAAATAAAGATATTGTGTCCATCTACAACTAAAAAAAAATTTTTTTTTAAAAAGAGAGAGAATATGGAGACACTTGAGTCCTCGTGCCCTGCTGGTGGGAACCTGAAATGGTGCAGCCACTGTGGAAAATGGATGGTGGCTTCTGGAAAAGAAAAAAGAAACAGATAAAGACTTTCCATATGATCAGTAATTCCATTTCTGGGTAGATACCCCAAAGAAATGAACGTAGGAGCCAGGCAAGGGGGCATACATCTGTAATCCCAGTGGCTCCAGAGGCTGAGGCAGGACGATCAAGAGTTCAAAGCCAGCCTCAGCAAAAGCGAGGTGCTAAGCAACTCAGGGAGACCCTGTCTCTACATAAAACACAAAATAGGGCTGGGGACGTGGCTCAGTGGTTGAGTGCCCCTGAGCTCAATCCCTGGTACCCCCCCCCAAAAAAAAATAGAAATGAAAGTAGAGTCTTAAAGAGACATTAGCACACCCTTGTTCATGGCTGCAGTATACAAAGTAGCTAAAATGTAGAAGTAATGCAGGCATATGATAAATTGTCATGTAGCCTTAGAAGGTAAGGGAATTCTGACATATGCTGCAACATGGCTCAGCCTCATAGGCTTTATACTGAACAAAGAAGTCAATCACAAAAGGACAGATACCACAGGACTCAGCTGACGCTGGTTGCCTACACTGGTCGAGTTCGTGGAGATGGAAAGTGGAACAGTGGTTTCCAGGGTCTGGAGGAGAGGGAGAATGAAGAGTTAGTATTTACTGGGCACAGAGTTTAGGTTTTTCAAGATGAAAAACATCTTGGAAATGGATGGTGTTGATGGTCCAGTGCAACATGAATGTGCTTAATTCGGCAGACTGATCCTGGCCTGACGCATGGAGGAGGAGACCAACTGCACCCTGGCCCCCCATCTACCAACATGTGGATGTCCTGGCCTGATTCCATCTAGAGACAACAGCCAGGACTGGAAGACCATCCCAGAGGTCCCTGGAGGTCCAGTTACACCAGAGATGAGGCATTGGTAACCTGCAGGGACACTACAAGATTATAGGGTAGAAACTGTAGTACCTCAGATCGGCACTGCTAGACAGGAAGACACATGAACAACAGGAAAAAAAAAGGGAAGAAAATGCCCCAACAAACCAAGATGCTACAATAATAGAATCCACTGACAGCACAGGAGATGAAATGTCAGAGAAGGAGTTCAGAATGTACATAATTAAAATGATCTGTGGAGCACAGATTAATATAAGAGAGCAATTACAGGCAACAACTGATCAATCCCATAGAGATTAGAGAGCAAATACAGGCAACAATTGATCACTCCAACAAAGCATAAGAGAGCAAATACAGGTAGAAAAAGATTACTTCAAGAAAGAGATAGAGATTCTTAAAAGTCAAACAAACAGAAATCCTTGAAATGAAGGAAATGATAAACCAAATAAAAAATTCAATAGAAAGCATCACCAACTGAATAGATAATTTGGAAGACAGAACCTCAGACAATGAAGACAAAATATATAATCTTGAAAATAAAGTTGACCACACAATGAAGATGGAAAGAAACCATGAACAGAACATTCAAGAATTATGGGCTAACATGAAAAGACCAAATCTAAGAATTATCAGGATAAAGGAAGGCACAGAGGTACAAACCAAAGGAATGCACAATCTCTTCAATGAAATAATATCAGAAAATTTCTTAAACATGAAGAATGAATTGGAAAATCAAATACAAGAGGCTTACAGGACACCAAATGTACAAAACTGTAACAGATCCACACCAAGTCACATTATAATAAAAATGCCTAACATACACAATCAGGATAGAATTTTTAAAGCTGCAAGAGAGAAATTTCAGATTACATTCAGGAGGAAACCAATTTGGATTTCAGCAGATTTCTCAACTCAGATCCTCAAAACTAGGAGATCCTGGCACAACATATACCAAGCTCTGAAAGAAAATGGATGCCAACCAAGAATCTTAAATCCAGCAAAATTAAGCTTCAGATTTGATGATGAAATAAAATGATAAACAAAAGTTAAAAGAATTTACAATGAGAAAGCCTGCACTAGAGAACATTCTTGGTGAAATATTCCATGAGGAGGAAATGAAAAACAACAATGAAAATCAGCAAAGGGAGGAACTACACTAAAGGAAAAGCCAACCAAAGGAGAAACCAAGTCAAGTTAAAAACCAAAAATAGGGCTGGGGCTGGGGCTCAGTGGTAGAGCACTTGCCTTGCATGCGTGTGTCACTGGGTTCAATCCTCAGCACCACATAAAAATAAATAAAGTAAAGATATTGCACCCACCTAAAACTAAAAAAAAATATATATATATATATATGAAATACACCAAAATGACCAAGAATACAAACCATATTTCAATAAAAACCCTGAATGTTAATGGCCTAAACTCATCAATTAAAAGACATAGACTGGCAGATTGGATTTAGAAAAAAGGCCCAACAATATGCTACCTTCAGGAGACTCATCTCATAGAAAAAGACATCCACAGACTGAAGGTGAAAGGATGGGAAAAAACATAGCACTCACATGGACCATGTAAACAAGCAGGGATTTCCATCCTCATATCAGATAAAGTGGACTTCAAACCAAAGATAGTCAGAAGGGATAAAGAAGGTAATTTCATACTCATTGAGGGAATCATATGTCAACAAGACATAACAATCATAAATATCTATGCCCCAAACAATGGAGCATCCATGTATATCAAACAAACCCTTCTCAATTTCGAGACTCAAATAGACCACAACACAATAATACTGGGTGGCTTTAACACACCTCTCTCACCACTGGATAGACCTTCCATACAAAAATTAAACAAAGAAACCATAGAACCCAATAATACAATCAATAATTTAGAATTAACAGACATATACAGAATAATTCACCCATCAACAAGTGAATATACTTTTTTTCTCAGCAGCACATGGATCTTTCTTTAAAATAGACCATATGTTATGCCACAAAGCAAGTCCTAGCAAATACAAAAAAAAAAAAAAATAGAGATACTACCCTGCATTCTATCAGACCATAATAGAATGAAACTAGAAATCAATGATAAAATAAAAAATTGAAGGTACTCCATCACCTGGAGACTAAATAATATCCTATTGAATGACACATGGATAACAGAAGACATCAGGGAGGAGATACAAAAATTCTTAGAGGTAAATGAAAACTCTGATACAACTCTGATACAAATCTCTGGGGATGCTGGGATTGTGGCGCAGTGGTAGCGTGCTCACCTAGCACACGTGAGGCACATCAATAGCTTACCAACCAAGAAGAGCCTGGAACTAGATGGATTCTCAGCTGAGTTCTACAAGACCTTCAAAGAAGAATTACCAATACTCCTCAAATTAGTCCATGAAATAGAAATACAGGGAACCCTTCCACACTCATTCTATGAGGCTAGTATCACCCTGATTCCAACACCAGACAAAGGCACATCAAGGAAATCAAACTTCAGACCAACATCCCTGATGAACACTGATGTAAAAATTTTCAATAAAATTCTGGTAAATTGCATACAAAAATATATTTAAAAGATAGTGCACCACGATCAAGTGGGTTTCATCCCAGGTATGCAAGGTTGGTTCAACATACAGAAATCAATAAATGTAATTCGTCACATCAACAGATGTAAAGACAAGAATCTATGATTATCTCCATAGATGATGAGAAAGCATTTGACAAAATACAGCACCTTTTCATGTTCAAAACACTAGAAAAACTAGGGATAGTAGGAACATGCCTCAATGTTTTAAGAGCTATCTATGCAAAACCAAAGGCCAACATCATCCTAAGTGGAGAAAAATTGGAAGCTTCCCCCCTAAAAACTGGAATAAGACAGGGACACCCTCTTTCACCACTTCTATTCAACACAGTCCTTGAAACTCTAGCCAGAGCAATTAGATAAAAAAAATTAAAGGGATACAAATAGGAAAACAAGAACTTAAACTATCATTATTTGCCAACAACATGATTCTTAGAGGATCCAAAAAATTCCACCAGAAGCCGGGCGTGGTGGCTCACGCTTGTAATCCCAGCACTTAGGGAGGCTGAGACAGGAGAATCGCGAGTTCAAAGCCAGCCTCAGCAAGCGCGAGGCGCTAAGCAACTCAGTGAGACCCTGTCTCTACATAAAACACAAAATAGGGCTGGGATGTGGCTCAGTGGTCGAGTGCCCCTGAGTTCAATCCCCGGTACCAAAAAAAAAAAAAAAAAAAATTCCACCAGAAAACTTCTAGAGTTAATAAACGAATTTAGCAAAGTAGCAGGATATAAAATCAATACCCATAAATCAAATGCATTTCTATACATCAGTGATGAATCCTCTGAAAGGGATTCATCTACCCCATTCACAATAGGAAAACTACCCCATTCACAATAGCCTAAAAAAAAATACTTGGGAATCAATCTAACAAGAGACATGAAATACCTCTACAATGAAAACTACAGGACACTAAAGAAAGAAATTGAAGAAGACCTTAGAAGATGGAAAGATCTCCCATGCTGGGCTGGGGTTGTGGCTCAGTGGTAGAGCACTTGCCTAGCATTGAGGCACTGGGTTCCATTCTCAGCACTGCATATGAACAAAGAAAGCCCATTGACAACTAAAAAAATATTTAAAAAAAAAGATATCCCATGCTCTTGGATAGGCAGAATCAATATTGTCAAAATGGCCATACTACCCAAAGCACTATATAGATTCAATGCAATTCCAGTTAAAATCCCAATGTCATTCCTCATAGAAATAGAAAAAGCAATCATGTAATTCATATGGAAAAATAAGAGACCCAGAATAGCCAAAGCAATCCTTAGCAAGAAGAGTGAAGCAGGAGGCATCACAATACCAGACTTTAAATTATACTACAAAGTTATAGTAACAAAAATGGCATGGTACTGGCACCAAAATAGAGATGTAGATCAATGATATAGAAGACACAGAGACAAACCCACATAAAAACAGTTATCTCATACTAGACAAAGGTGCCAAAAACATACATAGGAGAAAAGATAGCTTTTCCAACAAATGGTGCTAGGAAAACTGGAAATCCATATGCAGCAAAATGAAACTAAACCCCATCTCTTACCATGCAAAAAACTCAACTCAAAGTGGATCAAGGACCTAGGAATTAGATCAGAGACCCTGCGCCTAATTGAGGAAAAAGTAGGCCCAAATCTTCATCATGTTGGATTAGGCCCTGACTTCCTTAACAAGACTCCTAAAGCTCAAGAAATAAAAGCAAGGATCAATAAATGGGATGGATTCAAACTAAAAAGCTTCTTCTCAGTAAAAGAAACAATCAATGAAGTGAAGAGGGAGCCTACATTTTGGGAGCAAATTTTTGCCACATGCACATCAGACAAAACACTGATCTCTAGGATATATAAAGCACTCAAAAAATTTAACACCAAAAAGCCAATCAACCGGGCACAGTGGCGCACGCCTGTAATCCTAGAACTTTGGGAGGCTGAGACAGGAGAATCGCAAGTTTAAAGCCAGCCTCAGCAACAAGGTGCTAAGCAACTCAGTGAGACCCTGTCTCTACATAAAACACAAAATAGGTCTGGGGATGTGGCTCAAGGGTCGAGTGCCCCTGAGTTCAATCCCCAGTACAAAAAACAAAACAACCCACTCAATAAATGGGCTAAGGAGCTGAGCAGACACTTTTCAGAAGAAGATATACAGCTGATTGACAAATATATGAAAAAATGTTCAACATCTGTAGTCACTAGAGAAATGCAAATTAAAACTTCTCTAAGATTTCATCCTACACCAGTCAGAATGGCAGTTATCAAGAATACAAACAACGGGGCTGGGATTGTAGCTCAGCGGTAGAGCGCTTGCCTCGCATACATGAGGCCCTGGGTTCGATCCTCAGCACCACATACAAACCAATAAAATAAAGACATTGTATCCATCTACAACTAAAGAAAAAAAAAAGTTAAAAAAAAAAAAAGAATACAAACAACGGGGCTGGGGCTGTGGCTCAGCGGTAGAGCGCTTGCCTCGCATGAGGCCCTGGGTTCGATCCTCAGCACCATATACAAAGTAATAAAATAAAGACATTGTGTCCATCTACAACTAAAAAAAAAATATTTAAAAAAAAAGAATACAAACAACAACAATTGTTGGCAAGGATGTGGGGGAAAAGGTACACTCATACATTGCTGGTGGGACTGAAAATTGGTGTAACCAATCTGGAGAGCAGTATGGAGATTCCTTAGAAAACTTGGAATGGAACCACCATTTGACACAGCTATCCCACTCCTTGGTCTATACCCAGAAAACTTAAAAACAGCATACTACCATTTGTGTACAACGAATCAAAATTCGTTCCGCTGTAATGTAAACCTAATTAGAATAAATAAATGAAAAAAATAACAAAAAAAGGAAAAAAAGAAAAAACAAACAGAATACTACAGTGACACAGCCACTTCAATGTTTATAGCAGCTCATTTCACAATAGCTAAACTGTGGAGCCAATCTAGATGCCCTTCAATAGATGAATGGATAAAGAAACTGTGGTATACATATACAATGAAATATTACTCAGCATTAAAAGAATAAAATTATGAGCCGGGCGCGGTGGCACAAGCCTGTGCTCCCAGCACAGGGAGGCTGGGACAGGAGAATCACGAGTTCAAAACCAGCCTCAGCAACGGTGAGGGGCTAAGCAACTCAGTGAGACCCTGTCTCTACATAAACACAAAATAGGGCTGGGGATGTGGCTCAGCAGTCAAGTACTCCTGAGTTCAATCCCTGGTACCAAAAGAAAAAAGAAAAAAAAGAGAATAAAATTAAAAAATTATGGTGTTTGTAGGTAAATGGATGGAGTTGGAGAAAATCATTCTAAATGAAGTAAGTCAATCCCAAAAAATCAAAAGTCAAATGTTCTCTCTGATAAGTGAATGCTGATCCATAATGGGGGCGGGGGCATGGGAAGAATGGAGAAATTTTGGTCAAAGGGGAGATAAGGGAGGGGACATGGAGGCAGAAAAGATGGTGGAATGAGATGGACAACAATGCCCTAGGTACATGTCTGACTGTACATATGGTGTAACTCTATATTGTGTATAACCAGAGAAGTGAAAAGTTATGCTCCATTTGTGTATAATGAATCAAAATGCATTCTGCTGTTATGTATGCCTAATTAGAATACATTTAAAAAAGAAAAAAGAGCTGGGATTGTAGCTCAGTGGTAGAGAGCTTGCCTTGCATGCGTGAGGCACTGGGTTCGATCCTCAGCACCACATAAAAATAAATAAATAAAATAAAGATATTGTGTCCATCTACAACTAAAAAAAGTGTTAAAAAAAAGAAAAAAGTACTTAATTCTACCACACACTTAAAAATAACTAAAATAGTAAAGTTTATTATATTTTACATAAATATAAATATTTAAATGGAAAACATTTATGAAAATTAATTTTTATTTATTTTTTGGTACTGGGGATTGAACTCAGGGGCACTCAAACACTGAGCCACATCCCCAGTCCTATTTTGTGTTTTATTTAGAGACAGGCTGCCTCAGCCTCCCAAGCCACTGGGATTACAGACATGCACCACCATGCCCAGCTATGAAAATTAATTTTTTTATAAAAGAGTTCTTTCATATTCCAGATAAAAAGCACTATCAGATACATGTTTTGTAAAAATTTCTCCTACTCTGGGTTTCCACTTCTTGTTCATTTTATTTTATGCGTTATAGTTTATATATGCATTGTCAGTATCTTCTCTAGCACATATCAAATAACACACTTCAGAGGAAAGCAAAGAGAAACTTAAACAGCAAAACAATAGTAAAAGCTCTCAGAAAGAAAAAAATGAACCTAAACGGGAACCTGAGCCCAGTTACACGCATCAGCTGCGCTGAATGCTTGGAGACCCTGAAGCAAGGTCTTCAATGTTTTGAGCAAAAGTGATCTTCAGCTCCGGACTCCACATCCAACCAATTTATCCATAAAATGAGGGGGCAGAATAGAGACGTTTTCAGACCCACGTGCTGTGGAAGAATAGATAATGTCTAGCAAATACTAACTCCCTTCCCCTGACCTCCAAGGGAGGACCGCACTTCCTTGCCCATAGGCATTGGGCTTAGCTGTGTGTTGCATTGGCTAATAAAATGCAAGCAGATGTGACAACTAGCGAGGCTTGAGCTAAGCCTGATGGCGGCTTGGACTGACTGTCACTGGGAGAGGTCTCTCAGGGCTGGGGGTGTGGCCAGTGGTGTGGGTTCTTGGTAGAGCACTTGCCTAGCCTGCCCGAGACCCCAGAGACCCCAGACCCGGGGATGCAACCCAGGGCAGAGGAGAGGAGAGGAGGGAGGAGAGGGGACAGAAGGGAGGACATTCCTTGGGTAGCTGCTGGTTCAAGCTGAATGAGGGACTGGTGGAGCAGAGCTGGAGTCCATCAAGCTGAGAGTCAAGTCCAGCCCAAAATCAGGTAGGCCATCGGAACTTCATCCAATTGCAGATGTGTGAGGTAAAAATAAAGGGTTGTTGTGTCATTGAGTTTTGTGGTGGTTTGTTATACAGCGACACCAAAGACCTGTGGACTCAGAATAATTTATGCCCCATAGACTCTCTCTGGAAGTTACTTGGGGACTTGAAATGACAAAAAGAGGGAAGCCGGGGATGTAGGCAACAGCAGACTTGACTGTCAGGAGAAGATCCTGGACGGTGGCCTGGGGCTTAGCCGGAGCAGCAAGAGGATGGTGCAGGAGGGAGGTATCAGAAAAGGTGGCCCGGCAGGTTTCAGTGTAACCTGGAGATTCTGGAAGTGCTTGGAGGTATAATAAAGGAAGAGAATGCAACAAAGAAAAGAAAAAAAAAGAAGAGCAATTTGAAACTCAAGGAAAAAAAAAATAAAAATTATCTAAAGAAAAATGTGGTGCCGCACAAGTTGTCTCTATGGTGATAAGAATTTTATAATCTTTGTAAAGAAAAGTGTTGACCGAGCTTCATCTTTAAAATCAGGCTATAGATAAAGGACAGACAGCTTTCTTCTTCTTTTTTTTTTTTTAATTTTTTTTAGTTGTAGATGGACACAATACCTTTAATTTATTTATTTATTTATTTATTTATTTTTTTTTTAAATGTTTATTTTTTAATTGTAGGTGACAGAATATCTTTATTTTATTTTTATGTGGTGCTGAGGATTGAACCCAGTGCCTTATGCGTGCTAGGCGAGCACGCTACCACTGCGCCATAATCCCAGCCCTAATTTATTTATTTTTATGTGGTGCTGAGGATCAAACCCAGTACTTCACATGTGCTAGGCAAGTGATCAACCACTGAGCCACAACCCCAGCCCCAGCTTTCTTCTTTTTTTTGGTACTGGGGATTGAACTCAGGGGCACTCGACCACTGAGCCACATCCCAGCCCTATTTTGTGTTTTATGTAGAGACAGGGTCTCACTGAGTTGCTTAGCACCTCGCCATTGCTGAGGCTGGCTTTGAACTCGCGATCCTCCTGTCTCAGCCTCCCTAAGTGCTGGGATTACAGGCTTGCGCCACCACGCCCGGCTCCCAGCTTTCTTCTTTTTTTTTTTTTTTTTTTTTTTTTTTTTTTTTTAAATATTTTTTTAGTTGTAGATGGACACAATGTTTTTTTTTTAAATTTTATTGCTTTGTACGTGGTGCTGAGGATCGAACCCAGGGCCTCACGCATGCAAGGCAAGCGCTCTACCGCTGAGCTACAATCCCAGCTCCCCAGCTTTCTTCTTATTGCAGATGATCAGAAACACTGTCAACCTGGAGCAGGTAAGAGCAACAGCCAAGATGGGGTGGAGCTCGAGGCGGGAGCTGGAAGTAAGGGGAGGGGAGGGAAAGTTTTCACCTTCCCTCTGGGCAGTGGAGAGAGGCTTCTGGAATAGAAGGACAAGTAATAAAATTGTAAATATTATTTTCACATTTACAAGAGTAACCAATAGAGGTTCTGAAAATAGTAACCTGAGTGAGAGGAAATGTGGTGAGTCAGCTCCTCGCGTATGGACTGGCGTCAGCAACATGCAGCAGTACAGCTGTCACGCAGTTTAGTCGTGCACTGCACAACGTGTAGGTCAGTGACAGAGCACAAGTGGGATGGTGCTGAAGAATTCCTATCTCCTTGTGACGTCATAGGGAAATGAATTTCTCAGGTGTTTGTGGAGCTGCTGATATAAACAAACCTGTGTTGCAGTCATATAAAAGTATAGCTTGAGCCGGGCGCGGTGGCGCAAGCCTGTAATCCCAGCACTTTGGGAGGCTGAGACAGGAGAATCGCGAGTTCAAAGCCAGCCTCAGCAATGGCGAGGTGCTCAGCAACTCAGTGAGACCCTGTCTCCACATAAAACACAAAATAGGGCTGGGGATGTGGCTCAGTGGTCGAGTGCCCCTGAGTTCAATCCCTAGTACCAAAAAAAAAAAAAAAAAAATAAGGAGGATGGAGAAAGACACCCTACCCCATACATACAAAGAACTCAAAAAACTTAGCACCAAGAAACAAATAACCCAATCAATAAATGGGCAGAAGAACTAAACAGAAATTTCTCAATAGAAGAAACACAAAAAGCCAACAAATACATGAAAAAATGTTCAACATTTCTAGCAATCAGACAAATGTGAATCAAAACTGGGGCTGGGGCTGTAGCTCAGTGGTAGAGCACTTGCCTAGCATGTGTGAGGCACTGGGTTCGATCCTCAGCACCACATAAAAACAAATAAAGGCATTATGTCCATATGCAACTAAAAAAATGTTAAAAATTAAAGAAAAAAAAATAGATTAGTCTAGCTCCAGTCAGAATGGTAATGATCAAGAATACAAAGAACAGGGGCTGGGGCTATATAGCTCAGTGGTAAATCACTTGCCTAGCATGCGTGAGGCAATGGGTTCGATCCTCAGCACCACATATAAATAATAAACAAATAAAATAAAGATCTATCAACAACTAAAAAATATTTTAAAAAAAGAATACAAACAACAATAAGTGCCGGAAAGGTTGTGGGAAAGGACACTTATACACTGTTGGTGAGACTGTAAACACGTACAACCACCCTGGAAAGCAGTTTGGAGATTCCTCAGAAACTATCATATGACCCAGCTGTCCCACTCCTGGTATTTTCCCAAAAGATCTAAAATCAGCATACTACAAGGATACAGCCACATCCACGTTTCCAGCAGCACAATTGACAATACCTAAATTATGGAATTGACCCAGCCCGTCAAGAAATAAATGGATTAAGAAATTGTGTGATATATGTATGGCAGAGTTCTACTTAGCCATTAAAAAGAAGGAAATTATGGCATTTGCCGGTAAATGGATGGAATTGGAGAATGTGCTAAGTAAAATCAGCCAAACTGAGCAACTCAAAGTTCAGATGTTTTCTCTCATATGGGGAAGCTAGGGTAAAATAAAGGAAAGAGAGAGGGAAGGATAAAGAACCAACCAAATCCAAATTAATAGATGAGAGAAAGGAAGTCTAGTGGAGTATAGGAAGGAAAAGGGACAGAGAGGAGGAGGATGGGCAGGAAAAGGGGGATCATGAATTGAAACAGATTTCCATGCATGTTTGAGTTTGCTGGGATGAGCCCAACTACCGTGTATAACCATAAAGATCTAATAAAAAAGTCATAACAGGGGCTGGGGTTATGGCGCAGTGGTAGTGTGCTCGCCTAGCATGCAGGAGGCACTGGGTTCGATCCTCAGCACCACATAAAAATAAAATAAAGCTATTGTGTCCACCTACAACTAAAAAATAAATATTTTAAAAAAATAAAAAAGTCATAACAAAAAAGATCTACAGAGGCATGTTCGTGTAAGCATGTATGTCTGGATAATACTAATAACTTCCTTCTTTGTAGTTTTTACATTTAAAATTTGCAAAAGCAAGAAGTGGTGCACAGAGGTGACAGTTGGTAGCAGGATGTCCAGGGAAGGCCTTTCCAGGGAGACATTGAGGTGGACACCAAGGAGCGGAGAGACTTTGGAGGGATAGTGAGATGGGCTTTAAAAATACTGCTGCACACTGCATATGCCCATGCGTTAAAATGCAAGTGAAATTGTTTTCAATCACACACACACACAAAGACAGAAAGAAGGAAAGGAAAGAAAGAAAGGGAAGAGAAGAAAAGGGCTGGGGACGCAGCTCAGTGGCAGAGCACCCCTGTTTTCAGTCCCCACTGCCACATACACTAAAGTATATTATTTGGTAACGTGTAATGAGTTTGTGGTCCTTTTGAAATGAGTCAAGGGATGTTTTTGCAATCTTGCAGTCTCTATTCTAAATCTACACAGGCAAAAGCTTGTGGGAGTCCTCCATGGTCCTGAGAGCTGAGAAACATGATTAAGAGTGAATGCCTCTCCCCAAAGGGGAGTTTTGGTTCAGAAAACAACCCTAACCCTAACCTAACCCTAACCCTAACCCTAACCTAACCCTAACCCTAACCTAACCCAGTGCACTGACAGAGAGTCTCTTCCTCCACAGAGGGCCTCAGGATCCAAGGCCAGCAGGCCACATGGATTTTCCTTCCTGCTTCTCTTTCTCTGTATCTTCTGGAGATCACGGAACAAACCCCAAGTTTACTCTTTCCACCCTCTCCCTCACGCTCTGCCACAGCTTGTAAGTTCCTTCTCAAATCAGCAGGGCCATCTGAGCCAGGCCCTTCCCATGCTCTGTGGGTCATAGCCACTATGGCAGTAACCCACTGCTTCCGGCTGTGAGGGCAGCAGACACTCCTAGGCTTAGGATTAAGATCTTGTCAGCTGTCCCAGAAGCCCCTGGTGCCCCTCCCTGTGCACATGATTTGGCCATATTTGTTCTTTTATGCAACCATGATTCTTCCAGATGTTTAAGTGTGTTTCAATATTAAGCGGATCAATTCAGTGCTCAGGGTCATACCTTCACCATTCTGGAATTGATTACGCTGGTTAATCTCTTGGTGGACTCCATTCCGTCATCAAGCTGCTCCTCCCAGAAGGTGGGTGGCTGCTGTATTCCTTGAGCCAATTCGTATTTGGAAAGGTCTCTCGCTCGCCTTTGTGCTTGAATGAGGGTTTCTGGGTCAAATAGTTTGAGGACACAATGCCTCTTAGAACTATGTGAACATTGACTGGTTCGTGCCTCCTGCATGAAATCCCACTGTGGAGGAGCCTCAACCAGCTGGCTTCTAAGGGCTACTTGATTATTCTGGTTGGATTCCTGAAAAAGGCTTTCTTTACCCTTGATGTTCAGGAATGTAGAGTGGCTCTCATGGCTTATTGTTCTGTATCAATTTTTTCTGTAATTTTTCTTATTTATTCTTTTAATCTGGCATTTTTTAAAAGTCTATTATGGTTAATTTTCCTTAATTTTAAAGAAATTCTCCAGTGTTTCATTTTTTATTTTTCCTCTCATTCCATCACTGGATTCCTGGTTTGAAGAACATTCTCCCACCATGGTCCCATCTTCCTACACTTCTTTGTCCTTTCTGTCACACACCTTGTGATCATCTCGCGGATTTCTCTACACCATCAGATTTTCTTTCAGGCCGTCAGATTTTCTGTCAGTGGCCCTTATTCTGTTTCTTGCTGTTTTGGAGTCCATTCGATATGCAGTGTCAATTTCTTGGTCCTGGGGGTCCTGTCTTGAGCTCCCATGCTGCCCAGGTCTCTCACTTCTATCACACAGAGGTGCAATTGGGTAGGTTCCTTTCTGCCATGGGTTAAATTTCCTGCACACTGGTTCCTATGCTTATCTTTTTTGTTTTAACGTTGCTGAATTTTCAGATTAAAAAAAAAAAAACTGTCAAATGTAGCCACAGATCACACCTTGCATTTAGTAGGAAGAGCTCTTTAGTCTGCTCCAGCTGCCATGACAGAACTCCACGTCCTGGGTACTGTACACAATAGAGGGTTACTTTCTGATTATTCTGGAGGCTGGGAAGTCCAAGATCAGGTGCCTGCAGGTGTGGTTCTGGTGAGGGCTCCCTTCCCAACTGTGGATGACTGCCTTCCCGCTGGGTCCTCACTTGGTAGACAGAAACAGTGAGCTCTCTGGTGTCTCTGCTTGTCAGAGCACTGATTCCTTTGTGAGGCCCCACCTCTGACCTCATCTAACCCTAACACCTCCCAAAGGCCCTGTCTCCAAATCCTATCACCCTGGGGGTTAGGGCTCCCACAGAGGGATTTTAGGGGGACATGGGCGTTCAGTTCACAGCAGCCTCCTCTGATCCAGCAGTCTGCCTGGGCCTGTCTTCTTCTTTTCATCCTTCATGACACTCAGCTTCTTACTTCTTTTTGGTTACCCTGTACTGTGCTTGCATATCGGCTGAGTTCCTTCTTTCCATCTAGTTCAGGGTAGCCAGGCCCTGGCTAGGCCTTCTGTCTGCTCTGACGTTGGGTGGAGAAATCTTCCGTATCCCTCCCATCTTGTAGGGGAGTGTTTATCTTCCCCTCTTATCAGTTAGGACGAAGTTTAGCTGCATATATCAGAAATAAATATATATATAGTGGGTTAAATAAGAAAGATGGATGTCTACTTGGATGCCCTGGAAGAAGTGTGGGCCTCTGGGCAGAAGCAGAGCAGAGTGGGCACAGTGGTTTTTGTGCCAATGATCGGCAGGATCCTAACAGGTTCATACACTCTTGCTTCTCATGGCAAGGCCACCCTAACCAGGCATGACTTCTCCAAGATTCTGGAGTGAGGATATTTACAGAAGGAGCGTTGGGGAGAAGAATCCCACCTGGCTGATGCCCTAGTCCTGGGGCTGCCCCCCATCTTTCTCCCTCCATCTTCTCTGCACCCCACCTTCTCCACTGAGGTCTTCCCAGTCCCAGCCAGTTCCCTTAGGTGGCCCACCTTCCTGTGGACTCTGAGGCCAGGATTGCCCAGGCTGGTTGGCTTTGGGAGGCTGCTGCTGTACTCAGAGCTGGCTGAGCCCTCCCTTTGTTTCCCTGTGCAGCACCGTCAATGGTCCCAAGGATCCCAAAGTGACTGGGTGGCAGCTACAGCTTTAGGGTTAACAAAACTCGTACTGTCTCCCATGGTGGGAGCGCCTGCTCTCATCCCTGGACCTCAGCCCACAGAGCCTGGAAGAGTCTTCCAGGACAGGAGGTGGCCGAGTTTGATAGAGAGTTGCTTCCATGTCTTGCTCCCCAGACCCATGATGTGTTGGTACGTGTTTACCCGCCAGTTCTCTGGGTGGCTCTGACTTAAGTATTGGGTGATATTTTTTTTAGATGAATGATGAAAACAAAAGTAAAACAACGGAGAAGCACATTAGAACCTCACTTGTGTGTCCAGGATGCGGTGACCTCCTTGCTCAATCTGACAGACACAGTTTTAGAATACTGGAAAAATATTTCCTCATTTTGAGGTGCAATTAGCAAAATAATGGCTATAGGCAATCCATCACTTTAATTCTAGGCAATTCACACAAAATAAACAAATCAGGCCCTGATTTGCAGTGTTGGCTGGTTTTCCTAGTAAATATCAATTCAAGCTACCAATTTGCTATACTGAACACGCTGGGAACACACCATTGTGGAGCTTTTCCCCAGGACAAATATATTCCCCACTGTCCACAGATCCACACATGGTCTCACTTGGGCCATTTTTCTCCCTGTCCAAAGTGAATGGCAAATCACATGGCTGGAAGCTCTGCCTTCTGGGAGAGTTTCCCCCACCCTTGTCTTTCAGGAACCCCTGTCTGGGGCTGTTGTGCAATAGCAGTCTATTTTCCTCTGCCTCCAAATACTGAGCCATCTGGAATCAAGTTGGTGCCTTCCTCCGAATCAGCTGGTCACTGTGAAATCTCCTGAGGCCAAAGGTATGAGTTGAGGGATGGTGTGGGTATAATTGTGGCAGGTGACCTGGGAGCAGCCTGCCTGTGTCCTTTGGGCTTGCTATGCTGTGCCCTACATGTGTCACTTCCTTCAGATGGTGGGTTGCTGTTAGCCCACCTGAATGAAGACACTGGGAGAGGCAGCTCCTTATGGGAAGTTCTGACGATTACACACTCTGTGTCTCACTGGACACCCATTTTTTAAACCAGGGTCCAGAAGTAAGCCAGGGCTGCTTTCTGGATGGACTATAATTCTCTGCTGCATAAGACACAGACTTTCCCCAGAACCCTAGGGGGCTGCATTAAGACTCTCCTACTGGGGCTCCCCAGAGACTCACAGAGCATCTTCTTCAATCACAGGTATCTCTTTCCTGTTGCCATAACAAAGTACCTGATTAATTATAAAGTACCTGGTTAATGATAAAGAATTAAAAAAAAGTTTATCTTGCTCACGGTTCTGGGGGCAGGGAATCTCAGAGCCTGGTGCCGGCTCCTGGTGTGGGCCATGCTGCTTCCTGAGAAGACGGCATCGCGTGGTGAGACGGAGTCAGCTGCCAGCCCAGGTTTCTCTTCCTTTTCTCATAAAGCCACTGGTGCAATCATGGGGCCCCACCCTTGTGACCTTACCTAATTCTCATTACCTCCCAAAGGCCCCACCTCCAAACACCAGCATATGAATTTCAGATTGAGTTTCCAACACATAAATCTTGGGGGACACATTCAAACCATAGCACCTCTGAGTGTGCTGCACCTGCTGAATTGTGAGACACGAGCAGCTACAGTGCTTGCATGGCTCCCTGGACAAGCCCTTGTTTGCTCTTGACCCAATTCCAAACATCCTCCTACCCACTGGCCAGTCCTGATACAGGGTTGGATCCATATTCCCAAGTGAGAACTGTGCTCCCTCAAGAGCCTGGAGAGGCTGAGCAGACCCTGTGCTTCCTCCTAGTGGTAGGAGAAGCCAGGTGCGGTACCTCACCTTTCACCTGAACGCTTCCTAGCAGGCCTCAAACCTGGGGAGGCTCCCGACTCTGTGTCCTTGGAGCATGTGCATCTCACACGCTCATCTGATTATTTGTCCCTGCCCATCTGTCTGTATCAATGTCACACTATCAGTGAGGTGGACCAATGTTCATTTTGCAGACTCTCCAGGTGGTTCAGTTCCCTCAGAACTCTTTGTAACAGAAGGCAGAAGTAGAGTTCTTGGGAGGACTGTGAGTGGATACTGCTGTCCACCCCAGGGAACGCAGATGAGCCTTTCAGCCGTTGCCCTTCTACAGCACCTCGGGGACCATCAGTAGCCTGCCTACCACCAAGTTGTAGGGCCACCTCTGGCTCTAACTACCTTCACTCAGGTTCCAGAAGCACAGCCTGCAACAAGGACTCCTCACAGTGATATTCTGTCCTGTTCCTGATTTAAATGAAAAAGATTTTAATTTTTCCATTTAATATTGCCTGCTGGTGTTTTTTGGTAAATAGGCTTAATTATAATTATAGTTTCCTTCTTTTTTTTTTTTTTTTTGGTACCAGGGATTGAACTCAGGGGCACTCGACACCTGAGCCACATCCCCAGCCCTATTTTGTGTTTTATGTAGAGACAGGGTCTCACTGAGTTGCTTAGTGCCTCGCCATTGCTAAGGCTGGCTTTGAACTCGCGATTCTCCTGTCTCAGCCTCCCTAAGTGCTGGGATTACAAGCGTGAGCCACCACGCCTGGCATAATTATAGTTTCCTTCTATTCCTATTTTTATATAGTGATTAAAGTTAATTTTTTTCATGTTAAAATTCATTCCTTTGGTGCACTGTCCTAGGAATTTCAAGGAATGCATGCAACCTGAAAACAATTTCATCCTCTTCCAAAGTCGCCAGGTGATGCTCCTTTGTAAGCGCTGCTGCCTGGTTCTGGCACCCACCTGTCTGTCCTAACCTTTCTCTACAGCTTTGCCTTCCTCGAGTGCCCGGGAAGTGGACTCCCACGCAAGTAGCTGCTATGGTTTGAATATGGTTTGTGTCTCCCTAGGGTCCACTGTGATTAAAGGCTTAGTCCCCAGGTGATGCTGTTCAGAGTGGTGAAACCTTCTGTAGGAGGCTGATGGCAGGTCCTTGGGTCACTGGGGCATGAGGTACTTCTTTAGGTATATTTTTGGTAGTTCTCATGAGGATTGTAATGAGTCCGAGTTTGGTCCTACCCAGCCCTCTCTGCTCTTGATTCGAGATGTAATTGCTTGCTTGCATCTGCCCCAACTCCTGCCCTTGACGTCTCCATGATGTGACTCAGCTGGGAACTGATCTGATACCAGTGCCCCGCCCCTGAGCCTCCAAAACTATGAGCTATGGGCTGGGGCTGTATCTCAGTGGTAGAGCGCTTGCCTAGCATGGGTGAGGCACTGGGTTCAATCCTCAGCACCACACAAAAGTAAACAAATAAAAAAAGGCATGCTGTCCATACACAACTACCAAATTTTTTTTTAAACTGTGAGCTAAATAAACCTCCCTTTACTACACGAATAGCCAGTCTCAGTTATTTCATTTGCAAAGCTAGTACCTTCCAATCCTGCATTTATACACGTGGCACACTATAAAGGTGGCACACCTGAGATCTGCAATTCACCCATTTGGCATACAGCAATAGTCTGTTACGTATAAACGTGCTGCAGTTTGCTTACTCAGATACCAGTTCAAGGCTATTTGCATTGTTTCCAGTGTTTGGCAAATATGAATAAAGCTGCTATACACACGCATGTGTGGTTTCTGTGCCTGAATGTGCTTTCATGTCCCATGGGTAAAGACCTAGGAGTAGGATTGCTGGGTCACAGGGCTAGTATATGTCTGACTTCATAAGAAATCGCTCAGGCACATAGTCTGCGTTGGAGAAGTGAAAGGACGTGAGTTCCTCAGTTGTGGGGCGTGTTCTGGAACTGAGTTAAGCTGCTGTGTGATTTCTGAACTTCTGTGTCTAGACTGTTGGTCTGGTTCTGGAGACTAATTCTGTCAATTTTTGCTTCATGTATTTTGAAGATGTCAACCATTTCCCTTTTGGGTCTTTCTGGTGCATTGATCTTTTGTCTTTAGAAAGCATGTCTTTTGTTATCTCTGGTAATATATATATTGTGGTGCTGGGAATTGAACCCAGGGCCTTGCCCATGCTGGGCAAATGCACAACTATTGAGCTACATCTCCCAGTCCCTTTATCACAGTATTTTTATTAGTGGTTATCTAATTCATTGGTATTTCTTTTTCTTTCATTTTACTTTCAACTATTTTTGTTAAATGTGTCTCTTAAACAGCATATAATGGTTTTTTAAAAATCTAGTCATAATACTCTTCTTGATTGTAGCTTAGTTCATTTAGTGGTGTGCCTGGGTTTAGATCTATCTTCTTTTTTTTTTTTTAAACAACCTTTATTTTATTTATGTATGTATTTTGTATGTGGTGCTGAGGATGGAACATAGTGCCTCACGCGTGTGAGGCAAGCGCTCTACCACTGAGTCACGACCCCAGCCCCTAGATCTATCTTCTTACTTTACACTTTCTTCAACCTTTCTGCTGTGCGTAGTTTTCTTCCTTACTTGACTGATGTCCTCTCCCTCCCACCTTTATTATTATTTAGGTGGTTGTTCTGGAGATCACATGCACCCTCCACTTCTGCCACCAGGGATCCCTCACTTTCTGCAAGAAGCAGGTCTTCAGCATTTCCTTTAGTGCTGAGTCTACTTGCTGGTGGACAGCTCTCAGTTACTGCAGGTATGACTGCATTCTCTCTCATTCCTGAAAGATGTTTTCACTGGGAATATCCTTTTTCTCCCCCACAACAATTGAAGGCATCCTTGAGTCTTTTCTTTTTTTGGTACCAGGGATTGAACTCAGGGGCACTCAACCACTGAGCCACAACCTCAGCCCATATTCTTTTTTTTTTTTTTTGGTACTGGGAATTGAACTCAGGGGCACTCAACCACTGAGCCACATCCCCAGCCCTATTTTGTGTTTTATGTAGAGACAGGGTCTCACTGAGTTGCTCAGCGCCTCATCATTGCCGAGGCTGGCTTTGAACTCGTGATTCTCCTGTCTCAGCCTCCCAAAGTGCTGGGATTACAGGTTTGCGCCCAGCTCTGAGGCTGGCTTTGATTCTCCTGTCAGCCTCCCAAGCCACTGGGACTACAGGCGTGTGCCACAGTGCCTGCCTTACTTACTTATTCATATGTGGTGCTGAGGATCAAACCCAGTGCCTCATGTGCTAGGCAAGTGCTCTACCACTGAACTACAACCCCAGACCAAGTTTTCCAATATTTTATTTTGAAAAATTCAAAAACACAAAACTTTTGCAGAATTGTAAAGTGATTGATTACTCATGCTATAATCAACGTTGTGCTGTATTTGTTTTATCATACATATATCCATCCATCCTTCCCTCCTATCCCTCAAGCAATCCATTAGATGCATTTCAAATATAGTTGCAAATATCAATATATTTCATTCCTAAACACTTTTACAGGTATATCATTAACCAAGTTCAATATTTTATATTTCTAAAGGTAAAACTGACATGCAATGAAACAAAAATTTTTTGGAGGTATTTTTTTTTATTTTTTGGTACCAGGGATTGAACTCATGGGCACTGGACCACTGAGCCACATCCCCAGCCCTATTTTGTGTTTTATGTAGAGACAGGGTCTCACTGAGTTGCTTAGTGCCTCGCCATTGCTGAGGCTGGCTTTGAACTCGCGATTCTCCTGTCTCAGCCTCCCAAAGTGCAGGGATTACAGACGTGCGCCACCACGCCCGGCTAATTTGGAGGTATTAAGAATTGAACCCAGGGGGCTGGGGTTGTAGCTCAGCTGTAAAGCACTTGCCTCGCATGCGTGAGGCCCTGGGTTCGATCCTCAGCACCACGTACAAAGCAATAAAATAAAGACATTGTGTCCATCTACAACTAAAAAAATGTTTAAAAAATGTTTTTTTAAAGAATTGAACCCTGATAAAACAGGAATGTTTTATCACTGAGGTACATCCCCTGTCCTTTTTATTTTTTTGAGACACATCTTGGTCAGGCTGGCATCAAACTTGAAATTCTCCTGCCACAGCCTCCCAAATCACTGGGATCATAGGCATGGCCACTAGGCCTCACTTAAAATGAACAAATTTTTGACAAGCACATACTCTTATGTAACCCAAACTCTTATGTAACCCAAAATACTGCTGTCACCACAGGATGTTTCCTTGCCCTGTCCATCAACCCTTGCCCCATCCATCCGCAGAAGCAATCACTGTCCTGTTCTTTTCTCACACAGATTAGTGTCACCTGTCCTCACACTTCACATACAGATCATGTGGATGTATTTTTCTGTAAGGAACGTTTCTGTGATTCATGCATCAGTAGTCCACTTCTTTTCATTGGCAATATCCCAATTTACTAGTGTGGCACAGCCTGTCCACCTTCCTGGTGATGGGTCTTGGATGTTTAGGGTTTGGGATACTATGAAAAAGGCTGACAGGACCAATTCCATAGAAGTGTTTCCATGAACATGCGCTTTAATTTTTCTTGGACGTGGCATTCTCTAGGAGTGGGATTGTTGGTTCATGAAGCAGGAGTTCTCTTTTTGTGAGAAGTTGTCAGATGTTATCAGACTTTAGAGCTTAGCTCTTCTGATGGGTGTGGCATTTTACTGTGGTGCTTCCATGGACTTTTGCTTTACATCTTGAAGGTTATTTCATCAGGTGCATCCATGTACAGCACTGCTACTTCTTTGTCTTTTCATAGAGGTGGGGATTGAGTGCAGGGCCCTGTGCACGCTAAGCACGCGCTCCACCACTGAGCTACACCCAGCTGGGACTGTCACTCCTGATGTATTGCATCTTTTATCACTTCATGACAATTCTTTTCATTAAAATCTATTTTTTTCTGAGATTCAGTTTGTGCATGTCTACTATACAGTAAGCATTTTTTTTATCCTTTTACTTTCAAATTTTGTCCTAAAAGTAATGCTTTTATAAAGAGCGCATTGTTAGACATAAATATCCAAGTTTACAAAGCCAGGTGCGACATAGTGAGACCCCCATCTTAAAAAAAAAAAAAAAGAGGGGCTGGGCTGTGGCTCAGTGGTAGAGCGCCTGCCTTGCATGCGTGAGGCACTGGGTTCAATCCTCAGCACCACATAAAAATAAATAAAGGTATTGAGTCCATCTACAACTAAAAAAAGAAAAAGAAAAAAAGAAAAAGGCAAGCTTAGTCAGTCACAGGTTCACTCCATTATGAGCACTTTAACTACTGAGCCACATCCCCAGCCCTTTTTACTTTTTGAGACAGGGTCTCACTAGGTTGCCTAGGACCTCGCTTAATTGCTGAGGCTAGCTTTGAACTTGCGATCCTCCTGTTTCAGCCACCTAGTTGCTGGGATTACAAGCATGAGCCACCATACCCAGCTCATTTTTAAAAAAAAATTTTTTTTTAAATTTTTTTAGTTGTTGATGAATCTTTATTTTATTCATTTATTATTATTATTATTATTATTATTATTATTTTGGTACCAGGGATTGAACTCAGGGGCACTCGACCACTGAGCCACATCCCCAGCCCTATTTTGTGTTTTATGTAGAGACAGGGTCTCACTGAGTTGTTCAGCGCCTCACCAT
>CM053401.1:1626877-1661097 GCA_028644305.1 Xerus rutilus
TGTACATTGGATGGATTTGGACTAATGTGTAATATGTCTATTACGATAGCTCATGGAGTAGTGCCATTGCCCTCAAAATCTTGGGTGTTCCACCTGTTCACCCCTGATCTTTTCACTGTCTCAATTTTGCCTTTTCCAAAGTGCCACAGGGTTGAAACCACAGTACACATCCACAAGGCTGTACCTGCTGGTGCCTCTGGCCAGACTTATGCAGTGAGGTTCCTAATCATTCCATTATTAAATGAATCCTGGAAAGCTGTTCCCTTCTCCCAAATTATTCAGCAATTCGGGATTACTTTGCATTGTCCTCAAAAGAACTTAATAGAGGACCATGGTCAAACCTGAGGACTCCAAAACTTCAACTTTGTTGGGCTGTCCCAACCTGGAGACCACAACAGAAAATCCTGTGGCTACTTAAGACTGTGAACCTCTGGGGTTGCTGGCCTCTAGGCAGGTCCCCAGTAGGAGACCCTGTCCCTAGAAAGGGAAGGCCGATCACTCCTGGGTGTTTGGAAATGTTGCTGTGGGACAGGGGTTGGACCTGTTCACCTCTCCATCCTGGCACTGCCCTTGGATAGACAAGGCTGCCTAGGACCCAACCTGTCCAGGCTCAAGTACACATTCATATGGCCAGTCCCTCTCCATGGTTGCTGCTGCGTCACACAGCACCCTCTTCTTGTTCCTACAGCAATTTCAACTCCCTGGTAGCAGGGGGATACAGATTCCTTCTTGCCTATGGGGGCCTGTCACCTTCCCCAAGCCGCATTCCCATCTGTCAGACATGGGCATTGATTTCACTCTTCAGAAATTGTTTCCCGATGCTGTGACAATGAACTTAAAAGTTTATGTTGGCTCGTAGTTAAGAGTCTGTGGTCAGCCGGCTCCACTGTTTCTGGGCCTGTGGTTAAGGCAGAACAACCCCATGGGGAACCTGTGGCCAAAGCTGCTCACTCTTCAGAACAATTTCTCTGTAGTAATTATGCTCACCTCACAGCACATGCAGATATTGTTCAATTTCTTCACCATGATTCATGGAGATTTAGCTATCAAAAGGACCTCTGTTGGGTCAGGACGGACCATGGTACAGAGCCCTATTGCAGGTGGACATAAACCCCAAGCTTCCAACCTGCTAACAAAGACTCACAAGGTCAAACTGGCACACAAGCCAGTGTGTTACTTTTGGCAAGTGTTCTACCCATGTCACTCTACAGTGTCTTTTTTAGAAATCAGGCTCTACATAATACTGCACAGTAAGACTGTCCCACCATTGAGCTACATTGCCAGTCCGTTTTAGTTTTTGAGACAGGGTCTTGCTGAACTGCCTAGGCTGGTCTCAAAGTTGCAGCACTGTTCTTGGTACTGAAACTGCTTGGGAATTCTGGAGCAGGGAGAAAGGCTGTAATTTTCATGGTGCTGGAGATGGAACAATCCCAAGAGCTGGGACATGGCAAGTGCTCTACCACTGAATCTACATACTGCCTTACCACATTCCCAGTCCTTTTTAGTTTTTTGGGTTTTTTTTGGTGCTAGAGATTGAACTCAGGGGCCCCTGACCACTGAGCCACATCCCCAGCCCTATTTTGTTTTATAGAGACAGGGTCTCACTGAGTTGCTTAGGGCCTCGCTGTTGCTGAGGCTGGCTTTGAACTCGCGATTCTCCTGTCTCAGCCTCCCTAAATGCTGGGATTACAGGCTTGCGCCACTGCGCCTGGCTTTTTAGTTTTTGAGATAAGGTCTTACTAGATTACCCAGGCTGGTTTCAAACTTGCAATCCTGAGTTCTAAATAGCTGGCATTACAGGCTACACACCACTACACTGGTGGAAATCTAAGAATTGTCAAAACAATGGACAGGCCAACTTTACATTTTGGGGTTGCTATATAGAATATTAGCAGGTAGAATTTGATCAGCAAGGATTATCTGCAAAGCTATCAGGGAAGCTTAATTATCTTTTTTTGGGGGGGAAGGTACTGAGGATCAAATTTAGGCATTCAACCACTGAGCCACTTCCCAAAAATCTTAATATGGTCTGTTCAGTTTAAAAAAAATACCACAAAAATTTTTATTTGATTTTAAACACATCTCATCTGGGCACAGTGGCACATGCCTGTAATCCCAATGACTCAGGAGGCTGAAGCAGTAAGATCACAAGTTGGAGAAACATTAGTAAGACTTAAGGGCTGGGGATGTAGCTCAGTGATTAAGCACCTCTGGGCTCAATCCTCAGTACCAAATAAACACAAGTCAGCACTGCAGGTGTGGGCGGATGCAGGAATCAAGACCACCAGCAGCAGCTCAAGGCCTCATCTCCCTATCTCCTAAATCAGAAAGCACTGGATTAGGAAGCACCTCCCCACCCCTTCTCTCCAGGACCCAAAGCAGCATTTTTTTTTTTTTTTTTTTGGTACTGGAGACTGAACTCAGGGGCACCTGACCACCGAGCCACATCCCCAGCCCTACTTTATGTAGAGACAGGGTCTCACTGAGTTGCTTAGTGCCTCGCCATTGCTGAGGCTGGCTCTGAACTCACAATTCTCCTGTCTCAGCCTCCCTAAATGCTGGGATTACAGCCTTGAGCCACTGCGCCCAGCTCCAAACCAGTATTTCCCCATCCCTTCATTCTTGGAGATTCATGCTGTGTCCCAGTTATGCAGGCATATATTTGAAATCTGAAAACCCTAGAAAGCACCAGATTTCAAGAAATTAACTGAGTGTGGCACACACCTGTTAATTCCAGCCATTGGAGAGGCCAAGGAAGGAGAATCCAAATCCACAGGCCAGCCTCAGAAACCTAGGGAGACCCTGACTCAAAATAAAATAGCTGGGGGTGTAACTCAGAGAAAACACCCTTGGGGTTAAATGAACCCCCTACCCCCCAAAATGCTCCAGCTAGGACAATTTAGCAAGACCCTGTCTCAAAATAAAGGGGGCTGAGCTGATAGAATGTTTGCCTGGCATGTTTGCCCTGTCTAATCCCCAGCACCACACATACAAAATATGGGAGCAGACTTTCAGTTCATAGCTAACTCATGCTATAGCCAGAACCTAAGGCAAATCAATGACCAATGAAATTTGCAACATTTTTTGTGTAGGGCTGATATATATCCCTACAGAAAGAATAAACAAATTGCAGTAGCTACAAGAGATTTCAGTTTTGAACTACAAAACACTTAACTTTAACATTAAAGCAGAGACAAAACAGAATTTTAACATTGTTTTAATCAAGTAATGTAGCTGTTTGAAACAGGAAATTTTAAGACAATTCAATAGAGCGAAGTGGATTACTCTATTAGGTTAACCTGTGAATTAAATCCAGATCGTGTGAACTTGAATTCCACTAAAGTTTGGCACCAGACTTAACACTAGTCTAAGCCCTAACCCTCTCCTTAGTGTTGAGAAGCCCTGACACATTTCCCTTAGAGCAAAAGCCACAGTTCAACAAGCACTTCATCAGCTTGACACGGTGTGCTAAGCACACTCTACACAGGTCACCACCAGCACCTCCGGTAGAATCTAGTTAATGACAGCAACTGGGCTTTGCAGCAAAGAATTTGAAACCTAGGTTACATGAGTTTACAAAAGTCCCTTCTCTTTGGTGTGACACATCATGTTCCCTTCAGGTATACAGCTCCTGCTCTTCACTCACTAGAATCTATCAAAAGACAGATGGAGATCTATTTTTCTTTCCATGTAAGATTGTTAGGTTTTATTTCTGTAAAGTGTCAAGCTAACAAGGTTTTATTTCCATCAAATATTTGTATACTTTCAATGTGAAAAACTTTTATATACATTGTCATTAAAGTCTCAATCTGTGAGATGGGTCACAAACAAGGAAGAGCTGAATGATGTGAGCCAGTGCTCCACACAAAATTAACCACATGGACTTTGCAATGCCTGGAGTGCACTTTTTGTGGAAAGGAATAAATGCAAAATTGTTACCTTGAAGATCACTCAAAGTCAGAACCCAATCAGGTGAGTTTCCATCAGCTAACTGCATAAGAAATTCACCTCAGTCCAAATCCAAGTCCCTGGATGAGCTGTCAGACTCATCACCTGCACCCAATGGCCACCATCTAAACTTCTTGGGAGCCCAGCTATATTCAATGTGAAGTAAAAAATATCCCTCCCAAGTCTTACACCAAAATATAGGCTCTGACTTAGAAATATGCCTTTAACTTGTTTCTTTTTAAATAAGACATTTGGGGGAGGGGGGGAATCCAGTTTGAAATATAGCAACACTTATTTTGGCAAGGCAGTAACCAAAACCTACAACAGCATAAGCTATGTGTCCAAATGTAAAAGGCATTAAAGAATAAACCACGATATTGGGGGGGGGGGCAAGAACACACTGAACACAAGATACAATGTCTAAACATTTTGAAATTATAATTTAAACCTTAAGGGTAAAAGCTGAAAAACTGCTCCATTTTTCCTAGAGATTAAATGCACCTTTTTCTGTTTCCCCCAAATAAAATCAGGCTTTATTTAATCACACCTCAAAGTTTGAGTTTTCTCTTGGTACAAAGCAACCACTACATACACATTAAAATACTTATTTGTTAATGTAATAATTTTTCCCTGGCTCATCCAACGTGCAATGCACATGACTCCAAAGACTAAAATTTGGGGCTAGTGTACATGAACTGAAAAATCACAACTCCAAGCTTCAAAACTAGTTCTTAAAAATTATTTATAGGACACTCAGGTCATTTTTTATTTCTCAGCAAGATGTTGCACTGTCACATTTGATTATCAGTCTACCTCAGCACAAAAAAATCATTGGATGCCAATTTGAGGGACTAAAAATTCAAAAGTACTAGATTTAACAGCTCAGTAAAGTCATTACAAACAAATTTGTTTACATTCTGCTGAAAATCCCTAACTGGTCTCAGCACCTAAGAAAATCTAGCAGGCTCCAAGGACCATGTCATGTTAAATGATGGCACAACTTTTAAAAGGAGCCAATTACTTCAGCTAAGTCATTCAGAGCCCAAAATCTGAAGAATGACCAAAATCAAATCTTTATTTTTATAACTGTATAAATGTGATCCAAATGTGTCCACCACTAATTTTTCCAAAAGAAACATGCTATAAATAAGCAAACTACATCTGCTCACTGATGTGTGTATGGACTTCCTAGATGTCTCATTGGGCTTAATTACAGACCACTCACAGTAATAGATTTTTAGTATAAAGTGTAGCATGATGTTAAGCATTTTAGCTTTTACACATACATGTTGCACTTCTGGCTGATAATGGAGAAAAATTTGCAGCATTACACTGTTAAGCTAGGTTGCATCCATTCTTTTAAATGGCGTCAATATCAATGTCATCATCCTTGTTGTCAGACTTCACAGTTTCAACTTTCGGTACACTGGCAGTCTTTGAGTACACCACCTGATAAAATAAATGATTTTATTGATCACATACCTCGCCCCAGTAAATTTACAGTAAAAATATAAATCAAGTGGTAACAAAGGGGAAGAAATGCTTAAATGCAGCTGGCATTCTGAGTTTGATCATACAAAACCCAAGTTACCTAACATGCTCTCCACAACCTAACCATACTACTACTATTTATAGATCATCTTTTTTTTTTTTTTTTTTTTATTTTTTTTAAATATTTTTTTTAGTTATAGATGGACACAACGTCTTTATTTCATTGCTCTGTATGTGGTGCCGAGGATCGAACCCAGGGCCTCACGCATGCGAGGCAGGCGCTCTACCGCTGAGCCACAATCCCAGCCCTTATAGATCATCTTTTGAGATAGATCTCTATCATTCTTCCTATTGAAAGGCTGTATTTTATCTCATCTTTAAATTTGGAATCACTCCTAATTTTTTTTTTTTTTTGGTACCAGGGATTGAACTCATGGGGATTCGACCCCTAAGCCACATCCCCAGCCCTATTTTTTTTGTGTGTGTTTTATGTAGAGACAGGGTCTCACTGAGTTGCTTAGTGCCTCGCCATTGCTGAGGCTGGCTTTGAACTCGCGATTCTCCTGTCTCAGCCTCCCTAAGTGCTGGGATTACAAGCGTGAGCCACCGCGCCCGGCTACTCCTAATTTTTTATCACTACTCCGAAACCCACTCTCAAACACCACTACCAACACTGCACTTAGCAACCTCCCCAACATTTACCTCAATGTTCTCATCTTCATCTTCTTCTTCACCACCAGATGATTCTTCCTCTGCCTCCTTCAACCACTTTATAAATGGTTCTGCTTTGACACGAATCTCTTTGGCAAGTTCTTTTGAGACGTATTTCTTAGAGGCCTAAAAAAAGTTCAGTACAATTTTCTCAGAAGAGACTTTTGGATTGTTTATACCACCCCCTATATTCTGAGCTCCTTGAAGGGACTGGGTCACACCCTTTTTTTTTTTTTTAAACTGTGGGTTGAGCCCAGGGGGGATTTACTACTGAGCTACACCTTCAGCCATTTTTATTAAGATAGGTTTTTGTTAAGTTACTAAGATTGGCTTCAGACTTGCAATCCTCCTGCCTTAACCTCCCAAGTTGCTGGGGTTACAAGGTGTGAGCTACTATAACCAGTCACACCATAATTTTGAATCCTCAACAGAACATGTATGTTATTTATGTATTTGGTAAACACAGAGTCTAAGCAATTTCTGCTATTGCAACCATGAAGCTGACATTATGGAAATCACAAGTTATATCAGATAAGCACAGGGGATTACACTTTTATTGCAGACAACAGATTATGTAGTAATTACTAATTCATATACAAAGAATCTCACTGAGTGATTTTTTTCAATAGTTTCGAACTGGAAGAGCCCATTTTTGCATTCCCCACCTTTTCCGACCAGCTGATTATGACCTCCTCCTCCAAAAGGTCTGCATCATACATCTCCTTCAAGATATGTGGAATCTTGGAGAGAAGCTGAGCTTGATGCATTGCCACCACACACTCCAAACCATGAAGAAGGTATCGCTGAGCTTTTTTGTTATTGTGACAAAACTGCAAACAGACACAGCATTAACAAGCTTATTTACATGGTCTGGCCCATAAAATAGTGGTTCAAAAAATCCCAACACAAGGGCTGGGATTGTAGCTCAGCGGTAGGGCGCTTGCCTCGCATGCATGAGGCCCTGGGTTCGATCCTTGGCACCACATACAAAGCAATAAAATAAAGACATTGTATCCATCAACAACTAAAAAAAAAATATTTAAAAAAAAAAAAATCCCAACACAAAATATCCCTACATTACTTATTCTCTACATGAAAGGCCAAGTGCACATTTATAGATGCTCACAGGTTTTTAAAAATTACCTCCCCTTTCAGGATGACAACAAATGGGCAAAAGTGATAAAAAGTAACAGTCTCAGGATCACACCCTGTAATATCATGTATGATCCTAAAACAATTTGCTTACTCTTAAGAAATGGCGCCTGTATTTCTTAATTTGTTCTCTAATTTTCTCATTAAAAAGAACTTCAGTTAGAACAAGAGGGCCCATGGCTTTTACATCCAGCCTTTCCGCTTCTGCAACAATTTCTTTGTCCGATGAGTCAATGATACCCTCTTCCTTCTTTTTCTACAAATAAAAACAAAACAAAAAAATTCAGTGAAACGTAGGCATATTTTCACTAGGTTCAAGATACCAGTTAGGCGACTGGGGTTGTGGCTCAGTGGTACAGTGCTTGCCTAGCCTGTGTGAGGCACTAGGTTCGATTCTCAGCACCACAAGTATATAAATAAAAATAAAGGTCCATCAACAACTGCAATAAAAATTGTTAAAAAGAAGTTACTTTCAATTATCTAAGTAAAGGTAATAAATTATCTAAAAAGCACAAAGGCTGGGCTGAAGCTCAGCTGTACATCAAGCAAATGTTTTACCTTAACAAAATCAAACAGGATATTGACACGCTCTTCTACAGTTCTTTCCAAATCATCACTGAGTGTCAGAACTTTTGCGTGATCACTAATTTCATCCATTCTACGCCTCTGAGCTTCCTCAGTTGTATCCTCCCCCCAATCATCATCCTCCTCTTCTTCCTGTTTACAAAACCAAGATGCTTGGTCAAAAGTACATTTTTTTAAAAAAACAAAAAATACTTCAGATTTGCCAAGCTTATTTCCCACCAAAATATACATTTATCTTAACTCAAGCAACCAGCAACACCTGAAATCCAAAATACTGTTCTAATATTGCACTGAAGGCTAGTTTCATCATTTCTGCCCACTTCAACAAAATGCCAGCTACTTTATACAACTCGAGTGCCCACTAGGCTCTCAAGCCTACACTCACCACAGCATGTGGAGGAGGACTGATTTCATTTGGTGGTGGTGGTGGTGGTGTCTCACTGCTGGATACAGAACCATTTTCCTTGTCTTTGCCCTTTCTATTTTTCTTTTCCTTTTCTTTCTTTCCTGTACCACTGTCACTATTCTCTATAAGGAAAAATGAAGGAAATAAAAGTTTAGTTTTGCCAGGCATGGTGACACATGCCTATAATCTCAGCAAATCAGGAGACTAAGCCTCTCTCAAAAAACCAAAAATAAAAAGGGCTGAGGGCATAGTTTAGTGGTCAAGTGCCCAGGCTTAATCCCCAGTATTACAAAGAAAAAAAAATAGTCCTACCATTCATACTACCTTACTGCTCATCAGAACACTCAAATAATGCCCTCCTATTGATCCTCTCAGAAAACATCACAAGATACTAATGCAATTTTTAAGGGATTTACAAATCAAATCTATCTATTGTATTTTGTAGGTAACAAACTCAGGCAAAGAACGGAGACAGACAAAATATTACGGGCATGAGAGTAAGACTAAAATGACAATGATGTTTGACACCTCAACGACCAAGTTAGTCAATAGTTGGACCTCCTGCTAGGTGCAATGCCATACACTTGCAATTCCACCAACTCAGGAAGCTGAGGCAGCAGGATCACAAGTTCAAGACCAGCTTCAGCAATTCGGCAAGACCCTGTCACCTGCATTCAATCCCTAGTACCGAAAAACATCAAAAATGTTGGACCTCATTGACTTGAACAAGGCCTATCTCAATCCAGGTTTTACCCAACACTTTTCAGAACACTGTTTAAGCCTTTATAACGGTCTGTCTCACGTGAGAGAGAACACCGGAATAGGTTAGACTTTCTTGTTATAGCAAGCTCAAATTGTGGCAGACAATTTCAAGAATCTGCCACAGAGTGTTGCTTGCAAAGTTCTAAGGTCACTTAAGTTTAAGGCAAGCCCCATTTACAAACAGTACCCAAGTAGATGATGTGTCCTCATCATACTGTTCTATAACATTATTCCTTTTAATATGATGTCTTAAAAATAGATGAGATACTTTAATTGGCAGCCTTTCACCTTTAGTAGTGTAAAAACAACAGTACAATTCTCAAGTTTCAGTCAATAAAACGCAACACAAAGACTAAAAATTCCTTATATCCTAGTTTTATAACAATTTTCAACTTTTGTTACCAACAATTATTGCTTTAAGATCATGAAGACTTACCAGGTGGGTTTTTGAGAATGAAAGTGCAGAGTTTATGATGTGTGTCAAGCATGCCTCGGTAGCCACAGGCTTTACAAGAATTACCTATTGTTTGCTTCTTTGGATTGACATGCTGCCAAAAGAGTGAGAACAGGTATGTCACCCATAACGTAAAATGAAAATTCTAAGTGAATTTTCGGGACAAAGTGTGAAAATATCTAGACATCTAAAACTCTTAACATACATCTTTTAAAAAAAAGGTGACCTACTCTAAAGCATGGAAACATTTCCAAGATATGAGGTTCTGTGTTTTACTTACAATTAAATCTGTTTCTTCTCAGGAACATGATTTAGCTTTAGCACAAAAGCAAGCACTGCCCCTTTTAAAAAAATTTTTTGACGAAACCCTCAATGGAACTCACCAGTTCTGTTTCAGGATTCTCACACTCAGGACAGAGAACAAATTTTTTAATGAATCCATCCAACATGTCTTGCAGCTTATTCGCCTCATGAGATCCATTGACAATGTAACGGTCATTCTTAACATCAAACTGGGTCTGTGCTCCCAGCTCACAACCAAAATATTTGGTGGGATCTGTTAAGCAAAGAAAGGCTTGATTATATAAGGAACTATCTCTAGTTACTTATCCACTTTTATTCAAAAACCACCACTATGTTTTGAAATTATGGGATTCATAAAATGTGTTGGCTAGGCAGCTTAGTGAACTTATGGCAACCCACAAGTTGGTTTAAAGTCCGAGGTTCCACAATTAACCCTTAACCTGATTAGCATACAGCTCAGTCAAGTTTTACGGTTCAAAGACTGTCAGGACTACCCCGATAATATACCTCTTCGGGCTTCTCCAGGAAGCTTTACTTACACGTTGGAGGCCGATTAAGCGCCTTTGCAACGTCAACCATGTTGACTATAACTGTCTTGATTCCATTTCCTTTGCCCTCAACCTAAAGGAAATAAGAATTTCAATTTTGCGCTGTCTTCCCTGCGAAACCCCACGAAGAGCTGCGGCTGCCTCCCTGCCACCACGGAGACCGGTACTACCTTGGCAATCAGACGGGGCATCTTGTAGCGATAGAACTGGTCTGACACGCTGCGGTTGACGTTGACAGACATTTTGGCTTATTAGTGGCTTTATCAATAAGGTGAAGAGATCTTTGATTGCAACTTTTTGGTATCTTCTGTCTGGAGAAGAAGGGATGACATAAACGACTGCAAGAGTTCTCGGTCTCTGACATGAAAAAATTTTCGCCGCTGAGGCTGTAAGCTCCTTGCTTGTACGCTATGTTTCCCCAATACAGGTACCAATGGCTGCGCAACAGCTCTGCAAGAGAAGAGGGGCGACACGCCCCGCGGTTCAGCATCGCCGGGGCGCCCGCAGCACGGCCTCCGGGCGGCGGGGACGAGGCGGCCGCGGCCCCGCCGCCCGCGCGCGCTGACTCACCGCGCCGGCGCGCGCGCCCCCGAGCGGCCCCCCCAAACTGCGCCACACGCGCGCGGGTCACGCGGCCGCGCCGCCATCTTGCCGCCGCCATGGCCCGCCGCCCGCGACTCACCGTTTTCGTCAAATAAAGACATAAACCCAACGCGGCTCGCCCGGGACTGGGAGGAAGAGGCGCTGGAAACCGGGTCCGGAGCGGCGGGGTGGGCGAGCGGAGGGGCGGCCGGGCAGGTGCCGCCGCCGAGCAGCGGGAGGGGCTGTCCCAGCGACGTCCGCGTCCTCACCGGCAGCGCCGAGCCTGGCGACCTGGCGGGGACAGGGTCGTGAGCCGCGGGCGGCCGGGCGGCGCCTGCCCCGCCGGCGGCCCGCGGGTGGAGGGGCGGGAGCGCTGGGCAGGGGCGCGGGCCGCCGCCCCCCGTGGACTCACCTCTGGAATGTTCTCGCTCTGACTGAACAACGCCGCCGCCGCGCTCAAGCTACCCTCGGCCCCGGCGCCCGCCCCCCGCGGCGGGCCGCACTGCCCATTGGCCGGAGGCCCGCCCGAGCTCGCTCGTCATTGGCCTGCAGGCCGCGTCAATCGCGCCTTTCCCCGCCCCCCGCTTCCTGGGGCTCCACTGCCGGCCGCGGCCCGCCCCCGGCCCTGGCTTCCTTCCCCTCCCCTCCCCCGCCCTTCCCATAGGTCTTTGCGGTCTCGCGAGAGCGGGTCCGCGCGCTGTCGGTTCGGGAGCTCCGGGAAGATGGCGGTTGCCCCCTCCCCCGCCGGGCGGGGCTCTGCCGCGGCGTCGCGGGAACTTTCCGCTGCGCGAGGCCGGCGCGCTAGCAGCCGCTTCCGAGGCAGCGTTGTCCCCGGGCCGGAGCCTGCCGGAGCGCGTGGCTTGTGCCTGCCTCCGGCGCTGCGGGCCCCTTGCCCTCCCCCGCCTTGCTCTCCCGACGCTGCCGCTGCCCCGGGCTTGGGCGGCGTGGCCGGGGAGCCGGGCGCCTACTGAGTGCGTGGCCGCGCACTCCCCGCGTCCGCTGCTCCCGCTTCTCCCGGGGGAAAGGCCGACTTAGCGGTGGGGTCTGCGCCCTGCCTAGCCCGCTGGTGCTCCGTCGCCGCTGGCCCCAGGTGACCGCCACGTCGGGCCTCCCAGTGCCCGGCCCCGCCGGCTTCATCGCCTGGGTTCCTGGCTGGTGCAGGCGACGAGTCCATACTGCATTTGACAACGATTTCTGTTCAGAAAGCGTCTCTAACATTTCAGCCCCTAGGAACTCTCTCGTTCTCTCAGAAACTTGGGTTTTGCGTGAAAGTTTCAGTCGAGACATAAAATCGTACCCGCGTCCACCCTGAATCTCGCAGACCCACCAGGGAGACAGGGTCCCCGCCGACCGCTCACTGCGGCCTCCGGGTCCGCGCGGTGCGTTGTCTCCCAGAGGGGTGGAACGACAGGGCTGCCCTTTGTTCTAGACCAGTCGAGTTTGCAGGAAGGTTAGAATTGAAAGATTTGTTGATTTCCATCAAAATTACTCTTGTATGATTTGAAAGCTCTATAAACCTTTAAATAATTGACAGTGTCAGAATAAATCAAAGATGATGCAACACTGAGAAGTGATTTATGTCCTTTCCTGCAGGAGCTTTTGTTAGAATCACGCTGTGTGCATCGGTCTGTAATTGTTAAATCGAATGCATAGTGCTTTAGGGGTACCAGGGCTCCCCTCAGACAAACTCTGAGAGGTAGAGCCCAGACTCGCTGCTTCCATTTCACTGTGGAGCATGACTTAGCAGTATTGAAACAGATTTGAGTTTATGCTTGGCTGCACACGAATGACATTTTAGAAACTGTTGGAAAGTAGTCTGGAGCAGAGGCTTGTTTCAGAAAAGGTATTTAAATAACTAAATTCGAAGTGATTAATTTTTTGTATGTTTACTGTTTTGTGGATTTTGGTTTGTTTGGCTTTTTTTGGATACTGGGGATTGAACCCAGAGGTGCTTAATCACTGAGCCACATCCCCAGCCCTTTTTGTTTTTTATTTTGAGATTGTTAAGTGCCTCTTTAAGTTACTGAGGCTGACCCAGAACTTGTGATCCTCCTGCCTCGGCCTTCCCAGAGTCAGTGGGATTATAGGCACATACTACTATATCCTCAGAAGTTTGTACTAATTTTAATTTTTAGTATTTGTTCCACTAATGTGTATGAAGTCCTGGACAGCTTTTAAAAATTACTCTAAAATATCATTTATTGAATGCTTATACCATGGAAATTTGTTAAGTCCTTTGAATACATTATCTTATTTACCTCTTGGTTTCTCTCGGGAATTTGTATTCCCATTTCATAAATGAGCAAACTGAGACTTGGACATAATTAAGCTGCTTTCCCAAGATCATATTCCTGGTAAGTGGCAGAGCTAGGATTAAACCCAGATCTCCCTGATCCCAAAGCCTCTTTCCTTAACCATTAGGTGGTACAGCTTCTCCAGATAAATATAAGCATAAATACAGCTAGGCAGTTTACATACGTAATCTCACATAATTCATTAATGATCCTGTGAGGGGGTGTTATGCCCATATTTTATAGATGAGGACACAGACTCGGGAAGGTTAAGCAATTTTACCTAGTCGCCTGTCTAATAAATGGTGCACAGTGTTTGAACTCCAGCTTGTTTGACGCCAAGCTCATTGCACAATTCCGCCTCCCTTTTCTGTCCCCGCCTCACTTGGCTGCGGTATGTCCTTAATCAGGTGCTCACAGGTTAAATAATGGACACTTAGGAAACCCTTGTCTAATGTGTGCATGAACCGTACATTTCAGCACACGCCCTGGATGGCAGGCGTGAATAACTGCCAGAAAGGTAAATTAGTCATCTGGCCCCCTATTTTTTCAAAGTTGGTGTCTGCTGAGTGTGGATTAGTCTTCTTGAGCAAGGCCAGTTCTTCCTGGACTGAGAACCTTGTGTTCCTGAGTGGTGAGCCATTGAAGTGACTAAGGTAGTGCCCACTGTGAGGGGTCACCTGGTTGGTCAGCTGCCTCCCCTCTGTGACATCCCTCTCAGCATTTAAGGCCTCCCATGGCTGGTTACTTAAGTTCCTATCTCCCCTGCTTGTGGACGAGCTACAGGACGTAGCCTCACTTTCCTTCTGGCCCTAGCCAGTCACCGTAGTGTGCATAGAATAGAGCAGACCTTCCGAGCTGCTGGAAGGGAACAGATTGGTGAGTACAGAGCATTGGCTGACCTTGAAGTTGGTGTCCCAGACTGTGGTCATCTAAGGCCCCCTCATCCATAAACATGTCTGTGCTAGGCAACAAGGACACAGGCCCCCCTGCCCAGGCCCTGCCAGGTTGTTACTTTTCAACTGTAGAGTCTGGTGCTAGCCTGGTGGACACCCACTAGACCTTGCCCTCCTCCGCAAAACCTATGACCCTCTGTGCAGGAAGCCTCCTGGCCTCTGTGACTGCCCACCCTATACCACCCCTACTCCACAGCCCTGGCATTCAAGGTAGTTTTTGTGGCTGCCTGTTTACTTGTCCATCTCCCTTACGAGGCCAAGCAGCTTGAGGGCAGGGAACTTGTCCCCTAGGAGGACAAAGGAAGCTGAACTTTTGCCAAGGAATAAGGGCCTTCAGTGGCAGGAAGCAGAGGCGTCTGGGGGAAAGATGAAGGCATCCAGGTAGAGAATCACTGGGGACTGATGTGTGTCCCTCCTCCCAGGTATAGTGCTGTGACCCTACCAGAGTCTATCTTGTTGCTATTCTTGGGAAAAAAAAAAAAGCAAAGCCGTGTGGAGTCAGCCTGCCTGCGCCTCCAGCCCCAGGAGGTGATAGGGGTTGGGAGGTGGAAGGCTGGCCCTGTTTTTGGATTGGTTTGGTCACCTGGAAACCACACCTAGCACCCGGCACAGGACAGCCTCTGCACTCGGATGTTCCTGGCTCACCTCTGGTGTACGACCACTGAGCTGGATCCCTGCCTGTGTGATCCTGTGGCTCTAGAGAAGGCGTCCCTGTGGGAAGCGTGGCATGAGCACAGGTGCTGGTCAGGGCAGAGGCTCCACCCAAGGCTGGTTCTTCTGCCTGAGACCCGAGCAGACCTGCAAGGGAGCATCACACCTGCCCCTCCTCAGACACT
This sequence comes from Xerus rutilus, assembly GCA_028644305.1. Taxonomy (NCBI): domain Eukaryota; kingdom Metazoa; phylum Chordata; class Mammalia; order Rodentia; family Sciuridae; genus Xerus; species Xerus rutilus. The sequence continues at coordinate 1,641,903 of CM053401.1, forward strand.
GTCCTCATAAGTTGTGAATCTGGCCGTTTGTCTACCCAGGTGAATCCTCTCCTGGCCAGCCAGTGAGCCCTGATCCCTGATGACCTGTGGGGAGTGGGCCCTGTCTGGTTAGCTTCTCAGTGCTGAGTCACCCGCTGCCTGGCTGAGGTGTCATCTAGGTCAGTTCTTACATGTACGAATATTGGTGGCTGCATTCAGGTTCTGCATCCCTTAAAAGAACACCCTACTTACCTGTGTGGCCTGGTTCCCCTGGGGCAGAGGTTCTCAAACATGAGCATCTGAACCCTGGCTTGTTAAAACACAGACTGTGGGTCCCCCACCCAGAAGGCCTGAGTCTTGAGTGGGCCAAGCACATAGATTTCTAACAAATTTCCAGGGTTGAGGTTGTTGACCCTAGAGCTGCACCCTGCTCGAAAGCCAGGGGTTTGTGACTTTGGAGCCCAAGTGGCCTTTTGGTCCTCAGCATGGATGCGCTCAGCAGTTCCTTTTGTGATTCAGGCCATCTATCTGTGAATGGAAATGAGGAGCAAGATCTTAGCCCTGGGGGTGGGGGGCTGATGTTAACACTGATCCGCAGAGCTGACTTTTCTTCTGTGTGGGGCTCTGGTGTCCTGACTCCTAGCTTTTAAGCTCTTCCCATCGCTTAGAGACCTGTTATCCTGCTTGATGCCTCCCTCCAGGTTCTTAAAGTTCACTTCTCTTGCTTTAGTTGGTTCAGCCGCTGTTAGGCTCTTTTTCAGTCAGATCAGAGAGGAGGCAGGCTCCAGGCACTAGCACAGAAGGGAGGATTGGATGTCCACGTGGCCTGGAGGTGCACTAGGACCTGTGTTTATCTCCAGAGCTGGGAGGATGCATTTTCTCCTTTGCTGCTGATGTTCATCCGTTGGCCACTGTGAGTCCTGCCCAGGCCTGCATCACATGTTAGAGATGCAGTGGGTCTCCCAGCAAGCAGTTTCTGCTAGTTAGTTTATTTTGATTGTAAACCAACACTTAAAAACTTAGGAGATTTCCCATAAAAACCCAGATTTATGATTTCTTAGGAAATTGGGAGCCCTGGTATGCTGGGATGTATCTCATGGGAATGAAATAGCTTGTCTAGAAGGGTAGTCTTGACCAGCCATTCAGAGCCTAAGATGGAGCCTGAGTGCTCATGGAAGTGAACCACTGCCCCCCCACCCCCCTCAGGTGTGCAAATTGTACCCACATCTGCCCCTTCATTCACTATTTCTTACCTCACTTTTTTTTTTGGTACCAGTTATTGAACTCAGGGGCACTCAACCACTGAGCCACCTCCCCAGCCCTTTTTTGTGTTTTATGTAGAGACAGGGTCTCACTGAGTTGCTTAGCGCCTCGCCATTGCTGAGGCTGGCTTTGAACTCATGATTCTCCTGTCTCAGCCTCCCAAAGTGCTGGGATTACAGGCGTGCACCACTGCACCCGGCTTTCTTACCTCACTTCTGTGTTCATCTTTACTCATCCATCATTCATTAATTCAGCCAATATATATCATACATCCTCTATGTGTCTGCACTAGAGAATTTGAACATTAACACATTGTTAGTCTAGGTTTCATTAGTACAATGAAATACCTTAGGCGGTCTAACTTTATAAAGAGAAGTCTGTTTAACTCAGAGTGCTGGAGATGCCATTGGTTGGGCCTCTGGAGAGGGTCACACAGCATGGCGGGAGCCTGTGTGAGAGATGCCATGTGGTGGGAGTAAATGGCCTCTTGAAACAGGAGGCCCTAGCGAGTCTGGGACCCCACAACCCCTCTTGCAGGCATGGCTCCAGTTGACCTTAGGACCTTCCACTAGGCTTCACTCTGAAAAGTTCACACTTCTAATTGCTGCATGAGGACCAGGCCTCCAACATGTGACTCTTCTTCAAGGGATACATGTAAACCGCATCCAAGCCACACAGCACATGGTTTTAGTTTTCAGGGCTGCTGTAACAGAGCCCCACAAGCTGCATGGCTTCAAACAACAGAAATTTATTTTCTCATAGTTCTGGGGCCAGAAGTACAAAATCCAGGGGTCCTGAGGCGGAGCAGTCTCTCCCAGCTTCTGTCGTTGCTGGCAGCTGGAGAGCTGTGCCTAAGGTGGCATGATGTGCTTCCCTTCCTGTGTCGTCTTCCTGTGGCACGCTGCTCTCTGTGTTGTCTTTGTGTTTCTTCTCTTCTTACAAAGCACTGGACGGCCTGGCACAGTGATACTCACCTGTAATCCCAGCAGCTCGGGAGGCTGAGCCAGGAGGATCATGAGTTCAAAGCCAGCCTCAGAGATTTAGTGAGGCCCTAAGCAACTCAGCGAAATCCTGTCTCTAAAAAAAATATAAAAATGGGCTGGGGATGTGGCTCAGTGGCTAAGTGTCCTTGGGTACAAACCCTGGCACCCTCTCCCCTCCCAAAAAAGACACTGGACATACTGGATTAAGGGCCTGTCCTATAAACTACACCAAGTTAGAAATTTTGTCAGCCCCTTCCTCGGGCAGCTTGTGTTTGTTCAGCACTCACAAGTCTGACCTGTAACCTCAGGTCACCTTTTTAGGTTGGCTCATGAAGGCTGCTTGTGTATTTGAGTGTTTCATGGAGAAAGAAGTCTTCAGGCTGGGTCACTCACATTTCATGCTCTTGCTAGGCATTTACAGAGCATATGGCTATTTTTAACACATACCTTTGCTGCCTTAAAATCATAGCTGTGACTGCCTGCACTGCGCTCAACCCCACAAGTCCTCCGCTGTGGATTTCATTGTTACTGCACTTTGCAGATGAGCAACTGAGGCACAGAGAGGCTGTGTGACTTGACTGAGGTCACGGGGGTGGGTGGGGGCAGAGTTGGTGTGAATGTGGCTGGCAGTGGGGTCCAAGGAGACAGAGCAGCGGTGCCAGGCTTGCGGGTGAAGGTTGGCCAGCCACGTTCTCTTTCCCATCAGACTCCTCCCTTGTGACAGGGATGGCGTGAAACCTTTGCCCCGGTCACATTCATGAACCCCAATCCCAACTTCCTTCACAATCCCTGTGAGGCACAGCAGGCAGCCCTGTGGCCCTGCCCACTTCCCAGGGCATGCAGAGCTTTGGGTGGTGCACAGGCACCACCTGGTTGTCTTCCTGACCCTAGGGCGAAGTTCCTAAACTTCCACTTAACAAGATTATGTCCACACTTGGGGTCACTTTCTGTATCTCTGCCCTTTCTAGTAGATGGAGGACCCATCCAGAAACCATGACTATGTGCTCTAAATAACCTTTATTTTGTGGTACTGATCTCTCTAAGCAAATATAGCTAGTACCAGATGGGACTTTTGCAGTGTAGAATTCTTAACGAAAGAATGGATTCATTTTGAGTTTTCTTAAATTAGGTGAGAGTTTTCCCCTGGGCGATGGACTCCCACGTTCCACACTCTCAGCGTGACATTTTGTGCTGTTAAACTTGGTAAGTAAAGCTCAGCTATTCTGAGCTTTATGTGCCAGAAGCCCGTGCTCAGATTCCTTTTTTAGGTTAGTCCATGAAGGCTGCTTGTGTGTTTGGGTGTTTCATGCAGAAGGAAGTCTTGGGCTGGGTCACTCACATTCCATGCTCTTGCTAGATATTTACAGAGTTCATGGTTATTTTTAACACTTACCTTTGCTGCCTTAAAATCACAGTCCTGACTGGCTCATTCCCCTTAGCATGATATCTTCAAGGCTCATTTCTTATGCTGAAGGAAACAGTCACCAAAGGACAAGTACTGAGGAATTCCACTTAGGGGAAGTCCCAAGAACAGGCAAATCCATTTGGATGGAAAGCAGGCGGTGGCCAGGGGCTGGGGAGGGGCTTGGGGAGTTGTCCTTCATGTTTCAGAGGGTCAGTTTTACAAGATAAAAAAGGTCATGCGATGGGCAGCGGCGGCTGCACAGTGTCAGTGCACTTAATGCCATGGGACTGTACACTTAAAAATGGTTAACTTGGCAAATTCAATATCAATATATTGCATATCAATAATAAACAAACAATAAAAATCCCACAACTTTATAGCACCCCAAGTGACTATATACAAAGTGTTGATGGCTATAGAAAGTCATATTCCTGCAGTTAAAATATGATGTACATTATAAGTATTATTAATAGCCTGATACAGTTTTTGGGTTTGGTTTTATCTGTATTTTTCAAATTTGTTCCTTGGCAAATGGTAATCCATTTAACTCTGACTTACTGTAATTTTAACAAGTCATTTTAGCACTTTGAGCTGTTACTGTCCGATGCAAAAGCAAGAGTGACATTCTATACAGCTTTACTAAAAAGTTTTTTAAAGTCTTGAAACTTCCTCAGCAACACAGGCAGAAACCCTCAGTAGGGTTTGAGTGGAGCCAGAGTAGAGTGCAAAGCTAGAAGTCTCGGGGCCCTGAGGCTCAGTGCTGAGACCAGATCTCCTGCTGATTCCCTATTTAACCTCACCGATCCCCCTCTTCTATAATATTAGGTTAGTATGTTTTCTTTTTTTATCATGACTTTGGTAATCCGGAGGAGGGCCTCGGGCAGCTATCCCCTCTAGCTTATCCATAGCCCAAGGAAATAATGATTATTGTTCGTAATTCTTGTAGAACTGAAAAAAATTTGGGTCTAGGCAATTAGGATCAAGTGTGTGCCATTTGACCATGAACCTTTACCTGGGAGAAGGTGCATGCCAGTCTGTAGTCACTCATATAAATTGGCCCTAAGCCACCCTCCAGGGAAGATGGCCCTTAGGGTGAAGCAGACCTTCATCTTCCTATCAGATAGTTTATCCTCATAAAGCCCCTCTACCATCCCGTAGCCTGGCCTCTTGGCTTCTCAGCTGGCTTTTGTCCTGCAGCCACCAGAGCCAGCCTTTTGTGAGGTAACAGGGCCATAAGAGCAGGACCTGTCATCCCAGGCTGAGGTTGGAGGATCAGAGTTCGAGGCCAGCCTGGGCTATTTAGTGAGCCCAAGTCTCAAACACAAGGGCTGGCTGGGTGCAGTGGCACATGCCTGTAATCCCAGCAGGAGGATCGGGAGTTCAAAACCAGTTTCAGCAACTTAGTAAGGCCCTAAGCAACTTAGTGAGGCCCTAAGCAATTTAGCAAGACCCTGTCTCAAAAGAAAGATGAAAAGGGCTGGGGGGCTGGGGGGCTGGGGTTGTGGCTCAGTGGCAGAGTGCTTGCCTAGTACATGTTGAGGCCCTGGGTTCGATCCTCAGCACCACATAAAAAATAAATAAATAAAATAAAGGTATTGTGTCCATCTACAACTAAAAATATATTTAAAAAAAAAAGGACTGGGGATGTGGCTCAGACATAAAGCACCCCTGTGTTCAATTCCCAGTACCAAAATAAATAAATAAAAAGGACTGGGGACATAACTAGCAGAGTGTCTCTGTTTCCAACCCCCAATGCCACAAAACAAAACAGCAGGAGCTATGAACACCCCAGTCCTCCAGGGGCTGGGCAGGTGACAGCAGAGTGAGGCAGGCTGGGCCAAGGCAGTGAGAAAGGCCGCACGCTGGCCAGGCAAACCCGAGAGGGAAGGAGACATTGAGATTTAAAGGCATTTACTTTCAATGAATTAAAAGAAAAGGAAACTGAAACAAAAACTGTGCTGGCCAAACAGCATCATGGGTGATGAAGTCTGGCCAGGGAGCCACTAGTGGTGATTCTCTGTGCCCTGGGAGCCTGAGACCTGGTAGGGTGTGGGAGCCTTCCAGTCCCCGCCCGTTGGCCTGTGTCCAGGCGCACTGTGGGTCCTCTGACTGAGGGGCGTACTGCTGCACAAAGGGCTGGCCTGGAGCCCATGTGTTGGACAGTGACTTCAGAGCTCTCTTCCACCTCACTGCCTGCTAAGGCGTTCCCTACGAAACACATTTTTCCAAGTTTGAGTTTCAGTCTTTTTAAACATAAATATATGTGTTTAATTTCATCTTATGCTTATCGTCAGCCCCTGGTACTTTTCTATTTTAATAATAGTCACCACTTCCCAAAAAAACCCAAGACTCAATGTTTGGCAGAAATCTTGATGTGCATACTATGTGCCTTTAAAAATTACAATTATTTTCTTTTGGTTCTTTGGATTAAAATGTCAAAGGAATTTCTTGTGAACATTATTATAGCATGATTCTGTTGGTCTTCTCTGAAATTTAACATGTCTTAGGATAGACTTTTTCCTTTGGCTCTTGGGTTAACATCTACTGTGAGAAATTGGGATGATTCTACTGAAGTAGAATTCTAACCCAGGATGCGATTTGGCAGACCCCAGATGGATGTGTCATGCTTGGCCGGCACTGTTTCAAATGCCTTTTTTTTTTTTTTATAACGGAATGCCTTCAGGGCACTGTGTGCTGGTGGGCCTACCGCAAACAACAGCTTCCTCTTCCACCAACAGCTTCCTCTTCCGAATTCATAGTCCCTCCCTGGCCTGGGAAGCCCTGTGTGGTTGTGACTGGTGTAGCCCTGGGGAAGCACAGCTGTCAGAGTGAAGTTCAGCGTCAGGGGCAGGTGCAGGAAACCACAGGAACTCACCCTGCCGTGTCACTGGACGGGGGCTAGACCAGTTCAGTGGCTCCAACTCCACAGGACTGCCTCCTGGCCCTGTGTAGGAGTGCCACGTGGCCCCTCAGCCTAGAGCACCGAGGGGACCCAGTGAGCAGTGAAGGAGACCTTGCTCCAGCCCGTGCCACCCAGTTGGCACCTATGGTCAGCAGGCGCCCATGTGGTGCAGCCCGTGGGCATCACATGGGCAGCAACAACGCAGCAGCTGCCCATGCTGCATCAGCACCTGCCTGGGAGCAAGTGCTGAGCAGAGTTCTTTCCGTCTGTGAAATGTTGGACTCCACGTTATAAACACAGTGATCCCTCTGATGGGGGACCTGCTCGTCCAGGTTTGCTTGAGACTTTCCCATTTTAGCACCAAAAATCCCTCCACCTGGGAAGTCCCTCAGTCCCAGGCAAAGGAGAAGGGTTAGTCACCCTGGGAAGGGCACGGGTTTTACCTGCATTACTTACATGATATAAAGTAGAATGGAAAAAAAAAAAAACCTGACTAAAGGAACAACCAGGTTCCATAGGGACAAGCAGGAGGCAGCGAGGTGAAGTCGAGTGGGGCCGGAAGAGCACTTCACTTTGTCTCTTCTCTTCTCTTTCCTTTTCTTTCTCAATACAGGGGATGGAACCCAGGGCCTGAGAGTAGCTTAGGTTTCTTAGAGTAGCTTTAGGTTTGCAGCAGAACTGAACTGAAGGTGCAGAGATCCTGAGTGCCCTGCTGCCCTTCACAGCACCCCACCACCCCTACTGCGTCTTTTCTCAGCACCCCCTCCAGAGGGGCCAGCTGCTGCTGCTGGTGACCCATGCTGACACTTCACCACCAGAGCCAGCAGTTTACATTAGGGCTCACACTCGGGGTGACGCATTCTATGCAGAAGAGTGTTTTTTTAAAGTGAAATAGGCTAGACCCACTCAGAGAGCTCTGCAGGAGGTGACAGTATTCTTCCCCGAATGTTTGGTCTCAGTCCTTCATTGGCCGTGTGTCCTGGCGGTAATGTAAAACTCTTCCCTCTTTGTGGGTTCTGGTGACAAAAACTTGAGAAGCAGCTGCGTAGTGTTCAAGGGACAGGGAGGCTCGTCAGGTCAGGGAGACCGCAGAGGATCTTTATGGGGGCCTGGAAGGTGGGGAAGAGGGAGGAAATCTGAGAGACCCAGGAGTGTGGGCAGAGATTGCAGGAAAGACAGGTGAGGGGCCTGCTCAGGAGGGATGGTAGCAGTGGGGCGGGTGGGGCACAGTGAAGGGCAGCCAGGCCTTGGACTTCCTTCCACCGGCACTGTGGAGCCACCAAGGGACAAGAGGGGCCGGGATTTGAATCCTGCTTTCCCGCTTAATCTCCCCAGCTTCTGTTGCTCTGCAGTGAGGTGGGGCAGCCGGGGCATGGGGCAGCCTGGGGCCTGAAGGATGGGAGGGTCCTGTAATGTGTTAGGTCAGGCTGGTTGGGGGGTGTGTGGCTCAGGGAGGGCCGTTCTTCCGGGTCTCACTTCCAGGTGACAGCACCACCATGCTTAGGCGCTCACTTGCTTCACAGCGCAGAGGCTTTGCTTGCAGCACAGGGGGCAGAGAGCGGAATGTGAATGGACCCCACAGACTTCTGCAGGCCCTGGGCTTCCTCCTGAGGCTGAAGGTGGTGGTTCTGTGCTGCCAGATTCCCCAGGGGTCCCACCACCAAGGCAGGATGCCCTCAGGTGTCTGTCCCTACCTGGAGCTACACCTGGGGGGAACCTTGACCCTTTTTCTTTTGTGGTACCGGGTATTGAACTCAGGGCACTCGACCACCGAGCTGCATCCCCAGCCCTATTTTGTGTTTTATGTAGAGACAGGGTCTCACTGAGTTGCTTAGCGCATCGCCGTTGCTGAGGCTGGCTTTGAACTTGCGATTCTCCTGTCTCAGCCTCCCTAAGTGCTGGGATTACAGGCGTGCATCACCGCGCCCGGCTGAGGCTTGGCCCTTTGTCCTAAACTCCTGGAATACAGATTTTCCTCTTCCCCTCATTGGGATACCCTCCTCACTGGCCCTATTTTTAGTTCTTGCCTTCAGGGAACCCCTCTGCCACCACCTGGCAGCTTCCTGATATTTCTTTTGAAAACACAACACCAAGGACCCTCCCAACCAGAAACATAGAATTTGCTGAGTTTAGAGACCTGGACCTTTGAAACAAAAAAAGCTTGTTTATCACGCCCGTGCCACCTAGAGTGAGATGGGGACTCTCTGCATGTCTCTTACAGGCCAGAGAAAACTAGGCACCACTTGATCCAGAGCAGGTCGCTCCGCCCTGCCCACATGCGCCTTTGCCCTCAGACAGGTTCTTGGCTCTTTGTGACCAGACGCCGTGCATGCTTGTATGGATAGGGCAGGTTCCTGTCCTGTCCGCTGCCAAGAAATGGGAGTTGGAGCCAGCCGTTTTAGGATGTGGCCTGGAGATAAAGCTTTCTGCTCACACAGCTACGCAGGGTCACTGCTGGCTGCTTGGCACGTTGGGCGAGTCTGTGCGGGGGATGCGCCTGAGGAGGTCAAGGGTGGTGCTCATGGCAACTGGTGTTGGCTTCCCACCGATCCACTCACACTCCTCCAGCGCACCTGCAGTGCCAGAACCTGTGCTTCAAAGAAGACCCATGACCAAGATGCAGTGTGATGATTGGTCAATACAAACACTCGGGGTCTCCTCGCGAGAAGCGGGCGGCTGGGGGCGTCTGCGCGGACAAACGGAAGTGTGGGTGACAGTCTGAGACCTCGCCGCCAAGCTGGGAACCGGGGAGATGGCCGAGACTGACCCCAAGACCGTGCAGGACCTCACCTCGGTGGTGAAGACGCTCCCGCAGCAGATGCAAGATAAATTTCAGACCATGTCCGACCAGATCATTGGAAGAATTGATGATATGAGTAGTCGCATTGATGATCTGGAGAAAAACATCGCAGACCTCATGACACAGGCTGGAGTGGAAGAACTGGAAGGTGAAAACAAGATACCTGCTACACAGAAGAGTTGAAGGTTGTTAATCTGGAACACCTGAAATTTGGAACACCATTTTTCCAAGCCAAGAGAAGACTGAATGGCATTTTGCAACTAACTACTAAGTGTAGACAGGTTTTATATTATAGTGCATTCTTATCACATACTATATAATGAGTTTTTAGAGTGATTTTCTCCCCAGTTTCTCAAACATGGTATCTTCACATCTTGGAGCTTGGTCAGTTGTGCTCTGAATAATTAAACACTAAAATTTTGGCGGTTCCTGCAAAAAACAAAACAAAACAAAACAAAAACAAACACTCGGGGGTCCCAGTGGCCCTGGAGGAGCAGGCGCCCATGCCTCTCTCAGGTGCGGTGGATGGTGTGAGTGTGGAGGTGGACAGTGGGAAAACAAACTGGTAGCCCTGGGCAGCCCCGGCAGGTCCTAGAGGTGCATGTGGGGCCAAGGGAGGAGTCATGCCTGTGATCACTGGTGATGCATATTCACTGGCCACTTACCTTGCTGGGCTCCCAGGGCACGGTGTGAGCTAGACAGGTAATTCCAAGTAAACTGGCTACTGTACCTGTCCCGCCGACCCTGTGATTGGCATGTCAGGGGTCTGCAGAGTCCCTGTGGCTCCCCAGGGGTTTGTCAGGGTGTCGCTGGGGGAGGTGGAAGACCCACAAGGGCTGTTCTGAACCTGCTTTGTGGTGCTACCTCTGTGCATTTGGGTGAAATGGACCAGGAATTAGACCCACCCACCCACCCACAACAGGATATTTAATATTACTCTGAAACCCAGAGAGGTGTCAAAGGCACTCGCAAGGCATTGCCTTCTTCTGTTTGAACCCAGACCAAGGAGGGAAGTCTGGGGTCGGCAAAAATTCCCTGTGCAGACAGTCTGGTGGTGTGGGACTTCCCGGGAGCTCAGGTGGGTTCAGGTGGGCAATCCTGCAGTTCTCACTGGAGGCCTGACCCTCCTGCACTTGTGTCAGGATTACCTCCAAGCAGGGGGCCAGGAAAGAGGGGCTGGTCTCCGTCCAGGGCACAAAGATGAGAGCTGTGGTCAAACTGGGCTAGGGAGAAGGGCAGGTGCTAGGCACGCAAACAACTTCTTTGAGGGTCTGAACTCATGGGCAGCAACAAGCCCAGCTCTTGTGTTATGACCACTGGATCGCGTCTCATGAAGAGCGTTTCCACCCGGGGCCTCATTTCACATCACAGGTGCCTTCTGATCGATGGGATTCTGGTGGAGGGCAGGGGGAGCGAGGGCCAGTCCACCTCACCGACCGTGCCTGGGGTTTCCTTCTGCAGCCGGATGGTTCTGTTTTGTGCATGTAAAATAAAATGGGGCAATTACTTATTTTAACTGCCATGGTTAGAAAGATATGGGGTCCTGGGTAACTTCCCGTGATGTGCTGGGCTGGGCCTTTGAAGGGGCCAGTGATTCTGTTCTGAGCTTTTTGGCCCAGGTCTTCTCTGGGCTGTGGGTTCCGCGCACCATGGGGAGCCTGTGGTGCTTATCTTTTCATGACAAACATGACCGACAGCCCCCAAGCAGCCTGGAAAACCATCGTATCAGGGCCACACATGCCAGAGAAGGGGGCAGTTCCTTGGCATTGGGTGTGTATAAACAAACATTCTACCCTCCTGGCTGCCTGGACACCAACACCTTCCCCCCACTATAACCCTCCTGAACCCCCTTTTTTTTCTAAGAACATAGAACACACAATTGGTGGTTCCATTTCTAGCCTTGCTTCCTGGCCTCATGTGCTTGGCACTTTTGCCTGGAGTGTGGTGTCTGTCCCAGTTCCCAGAGGGCAAGGGTTGGGCTTTCTGAGTCTAGATATTAGTGTCATTTCTTAATTCTGGAAAAATTAGTGATTGCCACTTTTCCTCTTGAATTCAGCTATATCTTTCCACTCCGATTACCTAGCATGTAGGTGTTTTTAACTTTCCAGATGAATATGCAAAGATTTTCAAAATCCATCTTTTTTGTTAGGAACATCTCATCTTAGAAACATGTGATCCAAGCTCGTGGTCAAGCTCGTGGTCAGGGTGAGGCCTGTTTTTTTTTTTTTTTTTTTTGGTACTGGAGATTGAACTCAGGGGCACTCAACCACTGAGCCACATCCCCTATTTTGTGTTTTATTTAGAGACAGGGTCTCACTGAGTTGCTTAGCACGTTGCTGAGGCTGGCTTTGAACTTGTGATTCTCCTATCTCAGCCTCCCAAATTGCTGGGAATACAGTTGTGCGCCACTGCACCTGGGGAGACCTGGTCTTTGCAGTGTGCTGAGGCCTGGGTAGTACAGGGCAAAATTTTGTAAATACTCTGCATGTGTTCTTTCATTGTGGTCTCTAAAACTCCCCCTAGGTACATACTTTATCTCTTGGTTTCCAGATCTAAATTCTTGCTTTTTTTTTTTGGTTAGTCTTTGAATGATTCATATTTGAAGGATGAGGTTGGGGTTATAGTTCAATGGTAGAGCACTTGCCTAACATGCTCAAGGCCCTGGGTTTGATCCCCAGCACTAAAAAATAAAAAATAAAAATACCCCAGCTCAGGAAGCTGAGGCAGGAGGATCATGATTTCAAAGCCAGCTTCACAACATAACGAGGCCCTAAGCAACTCAGTGAAACTCTGTCTCAAAAAAAAAAAAAAAAAAAATACCAAAAAAGGGCTGGGGATGTGGCTTAGTGGTTAAGTGCCCCTAAGTTCAATCCTGGATTCCATAAATAAATAAGCAAACAAACAAACTGCCAAACATTTGAAGGCTGTATCGAAACTTCACTAATATGGTAGCCCTATTCTTTTGTCTATGTTGTGCATAAATTTTGAGCCCACTCTATGAGGTGCATACATATTTAAAATGACTTTATCGATTTTGTGAGTTGAATCTTTTGTTGTTATTTAGTAACATCTCTGTCCCTAATAAAGCTTGCTCTTAAAGTCTCTTTCAGCTGGTTTTAATTTCTTTTTTGCCAAGTACTTGCCTGCTTTGGTGGTTTCCACCTTTCATATCTGATCTCTGAGTGTCCTTAGACTTTGTGTATATCTTTGGCAAACAGCATATACTATATGTGGATTTTTAAAATCCAGTGTGTGGGGGTGTCTGTCTTTGATAGATTTAATCCATTTTCTTTTATTGTAATTATATATGTATTTGAGACAGTTTTTATCACACTAATTTGCTGTATCAGTCCCACTTTGTCTATATTTCTTCTTAATTCTCTTTGGTGTTTGAATTAGTTGTGGTCCCCTGAGCAGACAAGATTGTGCCAGCTGCTCACATCCTGTGGCTTCCTCAGACGCCTCGACTTCTTCTGCATTGATAACACCCAGCCTCTTGTTTCTGGCTTGCTGTAGATGGATATTTCTTCTGGACATGGCTAGTTTTCTTTCCATCTTAGTCTCTGTGTGTGGGTTTTCTTGAGCTTTCAATCTTGGGTCCTTCATTTAATTTGGTTCTTACTTCTGGGAACTCTGTCTTCACTATTTATTTCCTCAAATGTATAGCTCTGGCTCCTCTGATACCTAGCCACCATCTCTGTTGGCATTTGTTTTCTATTTCTTTGTCTTACTTTTCTCCCTTGTAGGAAATGTCCTCCATTGGATCTTCCCATTTGCTGATCTGCTCCTCAGCTGTGTCCAGTCTGCTTTTTATTTCATTTATTGTGTTCTTAACTTCCAACCGTGCTCTTCATTGTTGAAATTTCTGCTTGGCTTTTTCATCTTAATGCTTTCCTATTATTATTTTGTATTTCTGATATTTCCCTTATCTCATTAGCTGTGTTTAGTAGGCTAATATCAAACTGTTGGTCATTTGTTCTAATATGTCTGTTTTTGGTAGGATCTGTAACACAGGCTGTCACTTTTGTTTTGGAACACTCCTGCTCTGCAGTGTCTGGATAATTTTGTCCTCTCCCCTGCAGGTATCAGCTACTCTCTCAGGGTGTGCACGGGGTTTGGGGTGGGGTGGATGAACTCTAGACAGAGACCCCTGGACATGAGAAAATGTGAGTAACCCTGCAGATCAGGGCCTGTTGTTCCCAGGGAGACCAGGTCTGGTTCCAAGAGAAGCGAGAAGGTTGGCAGGGTCACCGCGGTGGTGCAGCCTGAGGAACATCTGATAAGGCCATTAGTGTGTCTCAGAGCCAGAACTGAGCTAGATCCTCCAACCAGTGTCTCTTTGGAATGGGCCTAACTACTAACCTTGGTGCTCTAGGGTAGCGGCACCCCCTCCTCCACAGAAAAATCTTAATTAAGCTTCTCCAGAAATCTTCACCATAACTCTTTTTTTTTTAAATGTTTTTTTAGTTGTAGATGGACACAGTATCTTTATTTATTTATTTTTATGTGGTGCTGAGGATCGAACTCAGTGCCTCACGCATGCGAGGCAAGCGCCCTACCACCGAGCTACAATCCCAGCCCCTCACCATAACTCTTTTTTTTTAAAGATTATTTTTTTAGTTGTAGATGGACACAATGTCTTTATTTTATTGCTTTGTATGTGGTGCTGAGGATCGAACCCAGGGCCTCACGCATGCGAGGCAAGCGCCCTACCACCGAGCTACAATCCCAGCCCTTCACCATAACTCTTAAGACCATCATTAAAAGAGTCTCTGCAAAAGAGTTCAATGTAGTTAAACTTCTATTTCTGGTTGCTCTGTCTTACTTTGCCACCGGCCTGGAAGAAATCAGCACTCCAGGTGCTGAACGCCCCTTTACTAGTTTTTTTAACAAACATTTCTGGACCATCTATTATAGTAATAATATAATAGGTTATAGAAGTGTGTTTGCAAATGCAAAGTGTGGTGGGAAAGACAGGTCCTAACAAGGCTCAGGCCTTGAGCCCCGCTCACAGAGATGTTTACATTTCAAAGATGAGAGAAGATGCTACTAATTGGGCTCCCTGGTAACAGCTGGCAGGGGGTGAAAAAGAGGGGAGAAGCAGCTCTCCCCTTCCCAGGTGCTGTCCTTGAAGGGTTATCTTGCCCAGAACATTGAAAGAAAAAGCTGCTTCCGTGTGAACTTCTGCAGACTGTGGACTTCTGAGCCCCTCCCCTTACACGCTGGGTATGAAGTTCTGAAACTGCCTGAACTAGGGGTTTAGGGGGATTGATTGATTACAGCAAAAGCTTTACCTTCTGAACCGATTGCAGTCAAATAAAACTGTTTCCTGTTGTCCTCGGTGCCCTACCTCATCTGTCCCTACTGCACTAGGTCACTGGCTGGGGGCAGCCCCTGGGAAGCATGAATGTCAGTGCTCAGTAGCTGGGACCCTCCCTAGAGATGGGGGTAGGGGAAGTGCATTCTATGGCCACCACATATTCTCAGGCATGACTGGCCTTGGCTTGTCCACCCCCTGCTACCTTCAAGGCAACAGATGAAAGATTCAGGGGAACAGATATCTCTATCTCTAGTTCCTTCCTGCTCCCTGTCTTCTGCTTTGAGAGTTAAGCCCCCATTTGACAGGTGCTAGAGTCAAAATGGGAAGTGATTCTTCTGCTACCATGCAGGTCTCCAAAGAGAGAGGATGGAAAAATCAGGTCATGAGGTCTGGGAAGGAATATAGAATATAGAATGATTAAAGCCACATCTTTCTGTAGCAGTTTTGTGAGAGCCTGGAGCTCAGAGAGGCTGTGCTGCTCCAGTGTCCTGCCTGCCCCAGGCTGTGGTCTTTGATAGTGCCAGCACCAAGGTCCCTGCAGAAGAGCAGCCTGATTTGCCATCAAGCTCTTTTGCTTCTGAGCAACATTTAAATTCATCCCGGTACTTCCTCGACTGCCTGGGAAACATCCTCATTCAAGCCGAGAATCTGGGTCAGCTGTTTATGAGCCCGTGTTTGCTCAATGGAGCAGGCAGCCCAGGCAGCGGGTGACCTCTGGGGGCCAGGGATCTGCACAGGGAGGGATCAAGCTATGAGCTCCTGTTGGACATCTGCTTTCTGCCACACTGTCACTTTGGTCGTGGGAGTGGCATGGCCCGCTGACATTGCCACCTCCGCGGGGAATGGCCACAGCACAATAGGGTGTGTGGGGAGGCTTCTCCCAAGGACCACCGAGGTTTTCAGGGTGGGAGCTGCAGCTCCCTGTGGCACAGGTGAGCTGGTCACTGCATGCGGCTTTGTCTTTCACCTCCCGCTCACTCCCACCCCCCATGTCTTCCTGGGCAAGGAATGGAGGCTGGTTCTGGCTTTCTACATTCTCCCACTGACCTTATAGGAGGAGGCCTGCCAACCCCTGGGAATGGGGTCTTCATGGGCCCCTGATACCTTCCTTCCAGAAAAGCAGCTCCATTCATGAGAGAAGCCACCAATCTGTAGCTGTACCTTTGGCCCCTGGTGATGGGATCTCTGCTGTGATTATCTTCAAATAGTGTTTTTTAAAAAATATTTTATTAGTTGTTGATGGACCTATATTTTATTTATTTATATATGGTGCTGAGAATTGAACCCGGTGCCTCACACATGCTAGACAGGCATTCTGCCACTGAGCTACAACCCCAGCTCCAAATAGTGTTTTGATACCCGTGTGTGTGTACATGTGCATGCACAGCTCAATAATGTCAAACGCATTCGTTAGAGTGAGTCGTAGTCAGGAGTTTGAGAAACCTTCAGTAGGGCTCTGCCTGAAGCCGCATCTGTGTGCAGCGGGTACAGTTGTCTCCCCAACCTGTCTTAGAACTTTGAGTTGGGAAGAATCACTTGGTCATGCCCCCATGCTTATTTAAGCAAAGGGCAAACGAGCCTTAGGGCAGACTGCTGTTTCACCTGGGATGCAGTCTCCATGACTGAAATCAGGACTAGCTGGTCCCTCTAGAAAGCCCTGTTGTACTCCAAGATCTCTCAGTGTAGAAAGCAGCTATGCATCTGAGGGACATTCTGGGGGAGAGTTGATCAAGAGACAGCCTTGTCTTGGTTGACTGGGCCCCCAGCATCCTGGCCAGAGCTGGGGATGTACCCAGAGGGGCTGACCACTGGGCTCTCAGACCCTGAATGTGGAGCTCTATTGTGGATGCATCTGTGGGGATTGCCACAGTGGCTTGGCAGAGCAGGCAGAGGGCAGGGCTGGACTTCACCCCTGCCACCAGGGCCCCTCAGCACTGGCGCCCCTGGCCTCCGAGGCAGTCCATGCCCTTAGTCTTCCGAGCAGTTCTTGGCACACACCAGTCTTGGTCCCTTCAGCCTTCTCTGCTGCCTCTACTTGGGGAGGGGAGGTGTCTGGGTGAAGTACCCAAATGATGGCTCTGGCGGAGCCCTAACTTCAAGGGTCCTGGCCATTTTTACTGGGAGCCCCTTCCTAGGAGTCCTGATAGGGCTAGTGTTTGGGCCAGCAGGAGAGCCAGGAGCTGGGATTCTGTCTGCCCTCAGAGTGACTTTGTGAAGGCCAGTCTCCTGGCAAGTGCGTTATGTCCCACTTTGAGATTGCATGTGGGACCACGATCCTTAAACACAGGGTGCTTCTGCCGTTCCCAGGGTGGAGGTGAACTGTTCTGCACTGGGGCCTGACTGAGGTGGGTGCTGTTTGTCCTCCAGGTTGTATAGAGTGACACTCCCATTGTTAAAACATTATCCTGGTTTTGTTTTTTTTTTGGTACTGGGGATGGAACTCAGGGGCACTCGACCACTGAGCCACATCCCCAGCCCTGTTTTGTGTTTTATGTAGAGACAGGGTCTCACTGAGTTGCTTAGCGCCTCGCAGTTGCTGAGGCTGGCTTTGAACTTGCGATTCTCCTGTCTCAGCCTCCCTAAGTGCTGGGATTACAAGCGTGAGCCACCGCAGGCAGCTCTGTTTTTTGTTTTTGTTTTTTAATTTTTTTTAGTTGTTGATTGACCTTTATTCATTCATTTGTTTATATTCGGTGCTGAGGATCAAACCCAGTGCCTCCCACATGCGAGGCAAGCTCTCTACCACTGAGGCACAACCCCAGCCCATCCTGTTTGTTTTTTAAAAGAAAACTTTTTATTATGGAAATGTATGACGTTCACAGGAGCAGAGCAAAAGGAACCTGCACATTGAGTCATTTAGTTTCCGCAGCCATCCTCACTAGGCCTGGCTTGTGTCATTGGGCTGTCCCTCCCCACACTTTGGTTTTGGAGTGGAAGTCAACCTCAGACATCTCAAAAAAGAGAGCAATTCTTATAAGAAGCCGCAGTGCTGTTGTTAGACCTTGCAGCATGAACGGTAGAACCTTCCAACTCAGCACTACCCTGGCCACCTGGGTTTGAAGGACCTTTTGTGTTTTCTTATGTTTAAGTTATTTTAGAAATTATTGCATACAAATAAAGAAATCGCAACAACCAAATTCCATCCGACATCTTTGTCTTTAATGTTGATGACTTTGAAGGTACACAGGCAGCATCCTTTGAATGCCAGTAGCTGCTCGCCACTCACCTGTCTGGCATGAACCCGGAACACCTTGGAAACGCTGATTCCAGGTCTCAAATGCACCTTTTGTGGGCTCTAGCCTGCCGCAACTTCTCCTCCTTGCATAGACATTGTCAAAATATGATATTTGAGCCAGGCGCGGTGGCTCAAGCCTGTAATCCCAGCACTTAGGGAGGCTGAGACAGGAGAATCGCCGAGTTCAAAGCCAGCCTCAGCAACGGCGAGGCGCTAAGCAACTCAGTGAGACCCTGTCTCTACATAAAACACAAAATAGGGCTGGGGATGTGGCTCAGTGGTCGAGTGCCCCTGAGTTCAATCCCCAGTACCACAAAAAAAAAAAAAAAAATGATATTTGAAGGAAACTGTAAAAACAAACAAAATATTTTACATTACTGAGATCGAACCCAGGGAAGATTTATCACTGAGCTACATTCTCAGCCTCATTTTAAATTTTATGTTGAGACAGGTTGCCAAGTTGCTGAGGTTGACCTCAAATTTGTGATCCTCCTGCCTCAGCCTCCCAAGTTGCTGTAAGTACAGGTATGTGTCATTATGCCTGGCCCCTTTTGAAATCGTTTACATGATTTTTTCTTTGAAGAAAGCACAGTTCTTTTCTTTTTTTTTTTGGTAGGGGAGAGTGATACCGGGGATTGAACTCAGGGGCACTCAACCACTGAGCCACATCCCCAGTCCTATTTTGTATTTTATTTAAAGACAAGGTCTCACTGAGTTGCTTAGTGCCTTGCCATTGCTGAGGGTGGCTTTGAACTTGTGATTCTTGTGCCTCAGCCTCCTGAGCTGCTGGGATTACAGGCATGTGCCACTGCACCTGGTACAGTAATTTTCTTTGCTGCATGGTTGCAGAACAGTTTCCTTTTTTTGATTTATAAACACCCATTAGAATGATTCGCTCATCTTTATTTTTTTTTTATTTTTTTTTTTTTTTTAATGTTTATTTTTTAGTTGTTGGTGACAGAATATCTTTATTTTATTTTTATGTGGTGCTGAGGATCGAACCCAGTGCCTTATGCGTGCTAGGCGAGCACGCTACCACTGCGCCATAATCCCAGCCCCGATTCGCTCATCTTTAAAACACTGTGTCATCTACTCCCTCCCGTGTCTCTATCCATACACTTACCTTCAGCACCTGTCCACTGAGCAAACGCACTGCATTTTGTTCAAGAATGTAAAAAAAGGGGCTGGGATTGTAGCTCAGCGGTAGAGCACTTGCCTCGCATGCGTGAGGCCCTGGGTTCGATCCTCAGCACCACATATAAAGCAATAAAATAAAGACATTGTGTTCATCTACAACTAAAAAAAAAA
>CM053401.1:1661597-1787689 GCA_028644305.1 Xerus rutilus
TTTTGGTACTGGGGATTGATCTCAGGGGCATTCAACCACTGAGCCACATCCTCAGTCCCATTTTGTGTTTTATGTAGAGACAGGGTCTCACTGAGTTGCTTAGCGCCTCGCCATTGCTGAGGCTGGCTTTGAACTCGTGATTCTCCTGTCTCAGCCTCCCTAAGTGCTGGGATTACAGGCTTGAGCCACCGCGCCCGGCCAGTGTTAAGGTTTTGTAAATCATTTTTCTTTGCTTTTACAGAGGATTAACTCTTAGCTAATTATATGAGGAAGGAAATGATCTTTTTAAAGCTTTCGTGTCAGATATTGCATTAGACATTGTATTAGAGATCTGCATTTATGAGGGCTCCTTTTTTAACTTTTTTGGGGGGACAATAGTAACATGAAGTAGTTCAGTCATGTCACATTTGTCTGAGGTGGCATGGAACAAATAGTCGAGTGTAAAAAGTTTGAAGCTATAGAAGAAAACACTTGGACATTTCTTTTGAAGAATGTAATTTTTGAACTCTAAAAATTACGTCACTTTTTTAGAGATGAAAAGCTTGTGGACTCCTACAGAACATGTTGTATTTGAAATACATCTGTTAAACTTAAAAAAAAAAAAAAAAAGCAATGGACAGCTGGGTGGGGTGGCACATGCCTGTAATCCCAGTGCTTTGGGAGGCTGAGACAAGAGAATCACGAGTTCAAAGCTGGTCTCAGCAATGGTGAGGTGCTAAGCAACTCAGTGAGACCCTGTCTCTACATAAAACACAAAATAGGGCTGGGGATGTGGTTCAGTGGTTGAGTATCCCTGAGTTCAATCCCTGGTGCCAAAAACAAAACAAAACAAAACAAAAGACAATGGACGTTGCACTTTTATAACACTATAACATTTATAGAAACTAATATTTTCTTGATTGGCTGGCCACCTGAAAAATATGTAGGTTAGTAATTTAAAAGACATCTTTACTCTTATCTATTTAAATAAATACAATTTGAATTGAAGATTTTCTCAAAAGTTTAAGTCATAGGGCTGGGATTGTAGGTCAGTGGTAGAGTGCATTCCTTGCATGCGTGAGGCACTGGGTTCGATCCTCAGCACCACATAAAAATAAATAAAGATATTGTGTGCATCTATAACTAAAAAAAAATTTTAAAAAAAGTTTAAGTCATGTGAACTAAGAGACATTTGGATTCATTTTTTAAAAATTTATGAGCTCTCTTTTATATATATGTCAATTTTGGTACCATGTAAATTATATATAGACAAAAACATGTCAACAAAATATATGATACAGAGGTGTGCAGAAAAAACAAACAGGAAACAGATTTTATAGCTTTTCCTTGAATAATTGACCTCTGAGTAAGGACAGCAGGAAAAACAGGTAAAGGGCTAAAAGCTCCAGTCAGACAAAACAAGACTATATATAACGAAACATATTAATTTTGGCACACAGGACCAAACATGAATTCACCATAAAAATAAGTTCAAATAAGACAGAGATTTTGGAAAAAAAAAAAAAAGACAACCATAATTACTCTAGTAAAGGAGAACATGGAACATCTATATTTGACCAGAGTGTACTTGTGGATCAAATTAGAGACAGTCCAGGTATTTAAAGAATGTGAGGGTTCACAAGTTCTTCGGGAAAAAGTTCTCCAGGAAAAGAAGACTTGAATATATAGCATCTTTCCATTTTCCTTTCCTGTCCCTAGGCCTAGAATTGTTATTCCTCAGGTATAGCATTTATTTTCTCCTTTTCCTTTTGTGTTCTCTTGGTCTGTTTTCTTCTAGGGTATCTTTTTTTTTTTTTTTTTTTTGTTTTGTTTTGTTTTGTTTTGTTTTGTTTTTTTTGGTACCAGGGATTGAACTCAGGGGCACTTGACCCCTGAGCCAGGTCCCCAGCCCTATTTTGTGTTTTATGTAGAGACAGGGTCTCACTGAGTTGCTTTAGCGCCTCGCCATTGCTGAGGCTGGCTTTGAACTCGTGATTCTCCTGTCTCAGCCTCCCTAAGTGCTGGGATTACAGGCTTGAGCCACTGTGCCCGGCTTTCTTCTAGGGTATCTTGAATGGGACCCATTCTGCCCCTGATTTTTAGGGCCTGCTTTTCTTTGGGTTATTTGTTCTGTGATGGAGAGCATAATTTTAGACTTTGGTCTCTCTCTTCATCTCTCTTTACATATACCTTTTGGGCTTCCTCAACAATTACTCTAAATTTATATCCTTCCAATTTTTTAGTTTCTGTAATTTTCTAGCAGTGTCAGGCCAGCTATTAGTCACAAAGTATAGTTTCAATATTCCTTGCTCTTAGAGGTCACCAACATCTAACCCAGAATTTTTTTTTATCTGTTCTTTCTGTCTATTCAAAATTCTGCTGGACCTTCATCTTTTCCTTATTGTGTATCAAAAGCCTTGGCTATGTTTTGACATCAAGGGACTATCTTCCTTATTCCTTTTATAATTAAGTCTCTACGATCTCTCATGTGGCCCCTATATTAATTTGTTAGTATTACTTCATTGACACTCTTGATTTTACATCAGCAGGTAGAACTTCAGGTCCAGCTGGCTGCTCACATCCCTGAGCTGCCATCTCTGCTCTCCAAATCATTCCCTGTTCCTCCTTCAGAAATAAAATACTCAAGATGGACATAAGCTTGGTCCAGGTGTAAATTTGGGGGCTACAGAATTGGTCTAATTAGTTTGCAACCCAATGTGGGTCTTCTAATAGAAACTTCAGTTCCCATTTCAAAATTTTCACCTCTGTGCTAGTTAAGGGAGCATTTATAAATCCAATTTCTCCCCCTCCCAGAGGAACCTCACATAAAAGATAAAGGGTGGGTTGGTGAGGGAAAGAACCAGATTTCTTCTCTGAGAAAGGGGAAATTTGGAATATTCTGTATGTACTGTTCTAATTCTTTTCTTAGTCTAGGCAGGGAAGAGTATAAAGCTGGGAGAGGGCAGAAGCCACTGTAGCCAGCTCTGGTTCCTCTCCACCCTCTTCTGAAATATTCCTGGAGGAAGACAAGGGATCCCATTTGTTTGATTCTTCCTTTTGAGTCTTACCAGTTTATTCTCATTTTTAATAATATTAAGAGGAAAGAGGACTACAGGCCCCTTTCTCAAACAAAGAGCATAATCTATCTCTTCCTGACTACCAGGACTTTTATCATTTACGTATTCTATCAATTATTGATATATTTAATCTTCATCTGCCTCAAACATTGGCCAAAATCCTGAAGGCTTTAAAATTGGTTCCTTAGTCCAAGAAAAATAACAATATTTTATCATATTTGGTTTCTTTTTCCCTTTCATTCTAGGATTATATTTCCAATAGTTTAACATAAGGCCCAGAGTGCTATCTGGGAGAATTTTGGTGTCTTTTCCCCTGCTAGTGTCATCTTTCTCCAGACTGGAGTCGTATTTTTTTTTTTTTTTGAAGGCTCAGCCCCACTGATGGTTTCCTGCACCTCTCCCCCCATCCCATTCTCCTGGGTGTGGTCTTGTGGGTCTGAGTAGGGGCTCACCCCTATTGGAGGTTTCCTGCACTCATGTCTCAGTCACACACTGACAGCAAATGAAAGAGCATACAAAAACAAAAAGAAAGGGAGACAGACCTCAATGGGACAGCAATGCTTTATTAAGCTGTGGAGGGGCACATTTTTAAGAGGAAAACAGAGACTGGCTACAACAAGGGTCTGAGTTTTATAGAGTTTAGCAGATGCACATCATGGGAGGAGTTTGTCAGATACTTTGGGCAGTCTTACTTTTAGCAGGCAGGGGAACTTTGGCAGATAAGAGAAATTGTGAAATTTTCTTTTCCCCCTGAGGAGTTGTAAGTTTCCACCTTCTTCATTACAGACTCTAAAAAGGGTATAATGAGTTGGGGAAAAGTCATTATATCTGGCTTCTTCCTGCTGAAGAAGGGCAGAGTAGACGATCCCCTGTCAGAGATTTGGAAGAGGATAAGGGGGTGGGAGTATTTTAGGTTCTTAATCCTGGTTGTTGTAGCTTGAGGGAGTGTAGAGGGAGGGAACTTCAATGTCATCGTGGGTGATTCCTTCCTTATGGGGCTCAGGAAAGTCACATTCTGAGTGAAGGAGAAGAATGGCTTTGTTCTTGGGAGGTGGTCTGGGCTAGATGGGTCACCTTGTCAATAAGTTGCTTCTGTATAAAGTTAAGAAGGCAAGCAGAAAAGGTTATTACAAAAAAACGAGTACTGGAAGATTGTTAAAAGAGGGAGAGGGGCTGGGATTGTGGCTCAGTGGTAGAGCACTTGCCTTGCATGCGTGAGGCACTGAGTTCGATCCTCAGCACCACATAAAAATAAATAAAGACATTGTGTCCATCTACAACTAAAAAAATATTAAAAAAAAAAAAAAGAGAGAGAGAAACCAGGAAGTTTTAGGTCTTCCAATGAGGGCCAGGAATCGGCTAGCTCTCCTCTCTGTTGTTTCAGTTGGTCCTGTAGCTGTTTAACTTATCCCTTACCAGTCCTGACTGATTGACAAAGAAGCAACATTCTTTCTCGAGGAAGAGTCAGAGGCCACCTCATTCAGCAGTAAGTAGATATAGGCCCTGATGATTTTGCAGGATGCCAGATGCCAGGGAATCCAGCTGATTTTGTAAAGTCAGTACTGAATCAGCGACCTGTTGGATATCTTCAATAACCTGTTCTGACAACTTTTTATAGTAATGATTAAAGGTTCCTAATCCTACCGCTCCTGTGCCAATCCCAGCAGATATATCTCTAGCCTCATGAGTAAGGGAATAAATGGAAGCGCTTCCTTGTCTCTTGTTTGTATCATTATCAGGATACGCAAACTTTGGTTGTTAGGTGAAACATCAATTTGAGGAATAAGGAAGACCAACATACAGAGTCCAGTCTAGTTTTTTGGTAGGCAGGAGTAAATGTGAGCCTCAAAAAAGAAAAATGCCTCAGAATTTGAAAGGCACCAGGGCTGTGGGGCTGACACAAGTGTACATCTTAAGTTCCATTAAAAGAACTATTGTCTTTTCTTTTAAACTTTGGTTATAACTGTTTTTGCTAGGTGTTTAAAACCAAGTTGATCAAATTGACTTTGTTCCTATCTATTGTTAGAGTCAGCTGAGTTCCCTCAGGGGGTCATTATTGGGAACTTGAGAGGAACCTCTTAGCTCCTCTAGTGCCATCTGCCAGGATAAGTCGGGTCTCCTTGACCATGTGGCTTCCCTTGGAAGCATCAGGGACTTTTCCTTCTTCAATGACCCTCCTCTTTGCAGCATGTGTGCTGGTTGGCTTTCTGTTGTCCAGGGTCTCATTGGTCCCCCTGATCAGGAGGTCATGTGGTCCAGAGTTGCAAAGCCCTTAAAAAAGTCCTGTCATTCCCTGGGTCTGACTTGGTCTCAGAGAGAAAGAACCAAATATTGGCTTATTTTTTCTTTCTTGGCCCTTTTATTTCCTTAATTTAGTGTCTAAGCTTTGGTCTTAAACATCCAGCAAGCCAGTTTCTCCAGCATTAAAGTAAGAGTACTGGGTTTTACCTTTAATATATATAACTTTATAGTTATTTTACCCCTTCCATTTAATTGGGATTAGTATTGGTACTGGAAGTCAGGCTTACATCTTGTCTGTCTTATAGGTGATTGCCTATTATCTCAAATTAATTCAGGGTGTTATATTAGAAGTTATACTTCTGTTTATTAAAGCCTCTATTAAATTTGAACAGTTAGAAATTAAAATAGAGCCTATCAGACTTTTACATTATGACTTAAATGTAGGGCAGGCCTGTACAGTTGGAAATGCCAGATGTGAAGTCCACCAGCCATGGTCATCACTGAAATCAAAGTTTCAGGTGGATACTTGTCCTCAATGACTACCAGATTTATCCCCAACACCACCATATCTGTCCTTCTTAGGATTTTGTAAAAGTAGATTTTCCAATGTATTTGGGAGCTAACCTTTGAAAATTGGCCTCTGAACAAAGAGTTCTGAACAAATACCTCTATAGTTAGATAAAATAGAATGGATCAATAAGATATTAATTTAGGCATACAGGATCGAATTTGAATTCACCATAAAACCATGAGCTCAAATTATGGAATTAAAAAAATACAGCTGAGTGCAGTGGCGCACACCTGTAATCCCAGCACTTTGGGAGGCTGAGACAGGAGAATCGTGAGTTCATAGCCAGCCTCAGCAACTGCGAGGCACTAAGCAACTCAGTGAGACCCTGTCTCTACATAAAACACAAAATAGGGCTGAGGGTGTGGCTCAGTGGTTGAGTACCCTTGAGTTCAATCCCTGGTACCAAAAAAAAAAAAAAAGGCAGAAGTTCTAAAATTAATGACACTGCAGTACTTACTCTAGTAATGGGGCATGCAGAACATCTATCAGGCCACAGTGCACTTTTGGCTCAGATTGGTCAGTCCAGATATCTAAAGAGTGTCCTGAAAGCCTCAGATAAAGATTCTCAAAGAAAAGAAGACTTGTACATGAGAGCATTCCATTTTTCCCTTCCTGTGCCATAGCATTTAGGGAGGAACTTGAGACAGCAGCGGATAGAGTGCAAGAGCAGACAAGATACTTAGCCATTTAGGTCCTTGAATTTAAAAGTTACACTTTTTTTTCCTTTTGGTCTCAAACTGGTTTTGGGCAATCACCTCTGCAAGCCTTTGTAAGTCTTGGAATTTCTACAAGTTCTGTGAGCCTCGGAGGGACAGATCTGGCAGGAGCGAAGAAGTAAGGGAGATTGCTATTTTGAGTTTGAGAGGCAAAACCGCATGCATAGGGCACTTTAACCACTTTTTCTTTCATCAAATCAGTCTCTTTTTTTTTTTAATATTTATTTTTTTTAGTTGTAGGTGGACACAATAGCTTTATTTTTTATTTTTATGTGGTGCTGAGGTTCGAACCCAGTGCCTCCCGCATGCTAGGCGAGCATGCTACCACTGCGCCATAACCCCAGCCCCATAAAATCAGTCTCTTAAGGTGTGGTGCTGTAGTTTGTTTCCTATGGAGACTTTTTCATTTCATACTAGCAAACACAGAAACACAGACCAAGCTCACCTATGTAGGAGGTTAGGAAGATTGTAAGTCTCAAATGGACTCAGAAAAAAAGCTTGTGACTCCAACTGGCTCTTTTGATAGTTACCAGACACTTCTGTCTGAAACTTTCCTTTATAGCCTCCAGCTTTACTTACTTTTGATGGGGGTTCATCTGCTATTCCAGGGGCAGTAAATGAATAAGAGGACTGGGAGTCAGGACCTGATCTAG
The DNA here is from genome assembly GCA_028644305.1 of Xerus rutilus. Lineage (NCBI taxonomy): Eukaryota > Metazoa > Chordata > Mammalia > Rodentia > Sciuridae > Xerus > Xerus rutilus. The sequence goes on from CM053401.1 coordinate 1,668,835, forward strand.
GGGGCATATGGAGCAGGAAGTCAGTGAGAGCAGTGAGAGTTAATTGCAGAGCAGAGCAAGGTTGACATAATGAAGTCCTTGAGCGAAGGTAAAAGAAAGCTTGAAGGTCAGGAACCTCGGGCCATTTGCCATTTCCTTGGAAGAAATTGTCTAAGTCTTGGAGGATTTTTGGATCGAAGGTCCAGAATTCTGAATTTGAGCCATTGACTTTGTAAGGGTGACGGCCAGACCACACACAGTATCCCTTATGTGACCAGGAGATCTTTATTCAGGAGATCAGTGCAGGTGGGCCTCAGGGGAGAAAAAAGGGGAGAGTGGGTGGGGAGCGTGGGATTTTTTTTTTTTTAATTTTTTTTTAGATATTGGTGTACCTTTATTTTATTCATTTATTTATACGTGGTGCTGAGAATCGAACCCAGTGCCTCACACATGCTAGGCAAGTGCTCTACCACTGAGCCACAACTCCAGCCCCGAGCGTGGGATTTTATAGGGCCTGAGGTAAATGCATTGTGGACTATGGATTGGTGGTCTGGTTGTGATGCCCCTGAGGTCACTTCTAGGAGTTGAAGGTTAGGGTGGGAAGGGTTTAACTTGGGTGGGAAGCTTGGGCAGGAAACTGCCACAGGCTGTAGAGAAGGGAGGGGCAAAACTGGATGCCCAGAGGGCTGTTTTTACCTTACAGACTTAGGTTGTCTAATTCTTGTTGCGGCCAGATCTGAGTACTCAGCCTAATAAGGTGTTCACTTTTTTTTTTTAATTTTTTTTTTTTTAGTTGTAGATGGACACATTGTCTTTATTTTATTGCTTTGTATGTGGTGCTGAGGATCGAACCCAGGGCCTTGCGAGGCAAGCATTCTACCGCTGAGCTACAATGCCAGTCCCAGGTGTTCACTTTTGAGACTGGATTGAAGTGAAGGATTTTAAAATTTTTTAATGAGACAACCTAAGGGGGAGTCCCATGGGATGGACTGGTTGGCCCCCATGGAGAGGTTTGACCAGGCTGCTTGCTTGACCCCTTTCTCGCATTGCCGATCAACCTTTGGTTTAGTCTGTTGGCAGCCTCAGGGGTCACAGGTACCCCTCAACTCAAGGTTACCACAACAAAGTAGTGGGACACCTCTTCTCTAAGGAGGGAATCTCTACAACCCCTGGGCGATATAATTATCCCAGACAAGCCCCAAGTTTGTTATAAATATTGGGGTACAGCAAGAAATCAGGCACATGCTCCTAAGTTACTTGGCAAGTCAAACTTTACTTCTGCAAAAGCCTAAGCTACGCAAAACAGTGTGTCAGTGAGCCAGCACGCCTGGTGGGCAGCCCGCCTGCAGGTATCCCTTAGTACAGCACTGCCCCTGCTCTAGAGGAGGAGCTCAGGGCTGCAATCTCCGGACTGGCTACCCCAACACTGGGGAGGGCAAAGGAAGGGCTGTATTTAAATTGGCTACGATTGGAGGTAGGTTAGGAAGCTCAAAATGGGCACAACTGGATCTTACATCCCGATCTTACATCCCAATCTTACATTTTTTTTTTTTTTTGGTACTGGAGATTGAACTCAGGGGCACTCGACCACTGAGCCACATCCCCAGTCCTATTTTGTGTTTTATGTAGAGACAGGGTCTTACTGAGTTGCTTAGCACCTCAGTGCTAAGGCTGGCTTTGAACTCATGATCCTCCTGTCTCAGCCTCCCTAAGTGCTGGGATTACAGGCTTGAGCCACCGCGCCCGGCTCCAATCTTACATTTAAAGCTAAACACTATATTGTGAAAATGGACCACTGGACTTTGTATTTCTCACACTGATGAAAGGGAAATGTCTCCTTGGGCCACTTTTCTCCTTGCTGTTGTGTGTGGAAAGTGAGAACTTCTGCACACTTCATTGTGTTGTTCAACAGGTAGACGGTGAAAGCCTCTCTCCAGACCTCCTCCATATTTTCTTCGAGCGGGAGCAGTTGGAGAGTGGCCGGATGATGTGGCTGCGGGGATTTACGTCACCATCATGTTGTCTGTTTAGGGAATATTCCATCAGTCTTTGTTTTCTTGGTATCCTAGTCTTTCAGCATAATTGGAAGTACTTGGTAAGTAGTGTTGAAATAATACTCAGGATGCTGAAAGCAAAATATTTCAAGATATTTGAAAAATCAAATCTCTAAGCATCCAAAATATAAGTTTGGCTTGAACAAACTCATGAGGTAATTGCAGAACAGAATGAATTTTGTTCCTTTTTTTTTTTGGTACTGGAGATTGAACCCAGGGGTGCTTAATCAGTGAGCCACATCCCCAGCCCTTTTTGTTTTTTATTTTGAGACAAGGTCTCACTGATTTGCTTAGGGCCTCACTATGTTGCTGAGGTTGGCTTTGAACTTGCAATCCCTCTGCCTCGAATTGTTCTTTTTTTTTATTATTTTTTTTAAAGAACAATAAGTAGCCGGGCGCTCTGACTCAAGCCTGTAATCCCAGCACTTAGGGAGGCTGAGACAGGAGAATCGCGAGTTCAAAGCCAGCCTCAGCAATGGCGAGGCGTTAAGCAACTCAGTGAGACCCTGTCTCTACATAAAACACACAATAGGGCTGGGGATGTGGTTCAGTGGTTGAGTGCATCTGAATTCAATCTCCAGTACCAAAAATAAAATAAAATAAAATAAAGAACAATAAGTAAATTTCTGGGCTGGGGTTGTAGCTCAGTGGTAGAGTGCTTGCCTATCATGACTAAGGCACTGGGTTCTGTTCTCAGCACCACATAAAAATAAATAGATAAAATAAAGGTATTGTGTCCATCTACAACTAAAAAAATTTAAGGAAATTTCATTTTTTATTCTTTGGAAAGTCTCTAAGAGAGAACAAAAGTCATGAACTTTATCAGTCCTTGGAAATTGAACTGCTCAACAAAAACTTATGAAAGGACAATTGGATGGCTGGACCTTGATGGCAAACTGAAGGTTAACATCATTGAACACCCACTGCCACATTTAAATTGCTCTGTCCATAAAATGTCTCTTTACAGTTAATTTGTTTACATGGGGACTTAAACCGGATCTGCCCACTGTGTGCTAATGTCTCTCAGGTCTCTTAGAAATGTCTCTAATCTGGAACTGTCCCCCTCCCTGGTTAATATCATGTCTCATTTAGGAAACCAGCCCCGTTGTCTTGTATTTGCCTGGTTACTTCCTCGTGGGGTCATGACCTTGCCCCACATTTCCTGGCATCTGCCTTGGAACGAGACTCAGTTTTGCCTTTGAGAGCATGGCCAGGGGAGGCCGCCTCACTCCTGAAGGTCTTGCTGACCAGCATGTGCAGAGGCTTCTCCTTTGACCCTCCGAGGAGCCACAGTGGTTGGCAGGGGCCTGACGGCTCCCATCTCTGTTCCTTGGTCAGGAAGTGGGGGCTGGCATTGAGGTCAAGAGCTCCTGATTCCAGCCCTGATGTCCCTACCCACTGGCTAGTGTTGGCTTTTCCTCTGTCTGTAGACTGAGGATGCTATTCTTTGCCCTGTCCCCTCTCAGCACTCTTATAGGAGTCAAATGAAAACAAAACAAAACAACTCTGGACAGGTCTTTGGAAGCTATAAAGTGTCATTAAGGGTGACAGTGATTATCCCCCTCAGGCCAGTAGTGATGATTATCGCCTCCCCTTGTCCTGTCCCTCCCCTGGGGGCAGCTTACCTTCTGCATCCTGCCCAGCACCCCACCTCCGTCCTGCATCAGTCTGACCTGTGCACTCGGGCACAGCATGCACTGGATTCTGCCCAGGCCTGGGCTCTGTGTTGTACCCCCGTGCACTGTCAGGGGCCTGTAGAAGGTCCAGATCCTGGGTGACGCCTGGCTGGAGAGCTGCTGCTAGACACACGCAGCAGAGCCCTGAGTGGGCCTCAGACATGCTCGCTGCCGCAACGAGTCAATACCAGGGGGCAGAACTCAGAATGCAAGTGTGCGAAAGGCTGCCCTGTTCTGGCCGCGGAGAGATGAGCTTTTCGCTTCTGAGTTTAGAAGGTGGAGGAAGAGAAACCCGGCCCACTTCGAAGCGATGTCTGGAACTTTTTATTGAAGCATATTGGACATTTGGAGGGTGAAGCTGCAGGTCGGCAGCAGAAGCTTGCTAAAGATTTCACAGAACCTCCCTGCGTCCCGACCTCGGTGCATGGAGGGTGCCCGCTGTCCCGCATGGCAGGCACCATGCAAGCCGCCGTGCTTGAGCTGTGAAGACGGCCGTCCCTGCTGAGTGCAGGCCAGCCCAGCCCCTGTAACCTGCTCTGTGCTGCGACACGTCTTCCTCCATAGGACTCCACTCCCCAGGAGGCTCATTTGCTCACCAGGGAGCCAGGAGTGCTTTAGGAAGGACTTGTTTCCACTGAAAGCCAAGTTGCTGGTGTTAGAGGGGTAGGTGTGGTCAGGGTCCTGTGCAGGGTTGGTGCTCGTCACCCCATGCCCATGGCTTGGCCGCTTCTGTGTGCACAAGTGTGAGTGCAGGTGTGTGTGCAGGTGTGTATGTGTGTGTGTGTGTGCAGGTGTGTGTGCATATGTGTATGCATGTGTGTGTGCATGTGTGCAGATGTGCATGCAGGTGTGTGCGGGTGTGCGTGCAGGTGTGTGTGTAGGTGTGTGCAGCATCCTTCTGCTAGTTCCTACTGCAGCATCTTTGTGCTCCGTCTGTGGCCGGGCAGGAAGTGCCTCTTCCCTCCAGGCATGAGGGTCAGCTGCCAGAGATCCAGAGGTGTCTTTAAAGTCACCCTGCCTCTCAAGGGTGCCTCCGGATTCCTCCACTGACTTGGGTTCCCCTGTGGAAGGAAACGTTCAGGTCCTGTTGCTGCAGGCAGCATTACCAAACTGCAGGTTGCCACTGTTTGGGGCTATAACACTGGGTTAGCGGATCACAGCCAGCAGTTTTTGAAAAACTGGAGTAGATTTAGGTTTCTCAGGTGAAACATAGGATTAAATTTCAATTTCAAATAATTAACAATTTTTTAGCATAAGTATATCCCAAATAATTGTATGAGTGTACACATATTTTTGCAAAGCATTTGTCATTTGTCTAGAATTCAGATTTAACAATGTGATAGTGTTATTGCTGAGTCTGGCAAACTTAAGTGGCAGAGAATGGAAGGCAGGAAGAGACTGCAAGGCCGTCCCTCCTCTGGCGCACTGCGGGGTCCACGGGGTCCCAAGGCAAATGGTATACTTTTTTTTTTTGGTACTGGGATTGAACTCAGGGGCACTCAACCACTGAGCCACATTCCCAGCCCTATTTTGCATTGAATTTAGAGACAGGGTCTCACAGAGCTGCTTAGAGCCTCGCGTTTGCTAAGGCTGGCTTTGAACTCGGATCCTACTGTCTCAGCCTCCCAAGCCTCTGGGATTACAGGCGTGCACCACTGCATCCAGCAGAAATAACATTCTTTTGTTTTGTTTTGTTTTTTTGGTACTAGAAATTGAACTCAGGGGCACTCGACCACGGAGCCACATCCCCAGCCCTATTTTGTGTTTTATGTAGAGACAGGGTCTCACTGAGTTGCTTAGTGCCTCGCCATTGCTGAGGCTGGCTTTGAACCCACGATTCTCCTGTGTCAGCCTCCCTAAGTGCTGGGATTACAGGCGTGCACCACCACACTCGGCTAGAAATGACATTCTTACCGTGGGTCCTAGAAAACACTGAGAAAGTCCCTGTCCTGGGTGGTCATGGGGGTTAAGTGTGCGACCACCACGGAGGTTCTGACAGCGCCTGGCGTGTCATGGCCCCGGGGTTGCGGTCGAGGCATGCGGTTCACGGCCTCTGTGTTCTTCTCTGGAGGATTTCTCTTGGAAGGACTCGGCCTTGACACACACGTGGGCACACGTCTCAGAATCCTGCCCAGGCTGTTCTCACTCCTAAAGGAAAAGACCTCACTAAGTCCTCAGGCCCCCACCCTTGAGGACATTGCCTGGTGGGCAATGAGCCAATCCCAACAGACACTCACACCTACAGCCACTAGGTGGCAGGGCACAGCTGTGACTCCACAGAGCCACCAGGGTCACCCTAACCGCGGCTGTGTGCAGCAGGGAGGTGGCCCCAAGGAGCTGCTCCTGTATTCCAGGACTCATCCCCTTGTCGTCCCTGTCCTAGCTGGGGACAGGAAAGCCACAGGTGAAGGGAGCTGCAGTGTGGGACCCAGGGTAGCCTCTAAGGGAGGAGGCTCCCCCAGGTGAGGTGATTTCCTTTTGCTGAGGGCTGGGCTGGCCCAGCAAGGGTTTGTGCTGATTTGGGCATCTGGCAGGAGGGATGGATTTTAGTGCTTTGTCCTTGGCTTTGACTCCAGTCAGAGGCCCTCCTTCAGGTGAAGTATTCTAGTGGGGCTGGGGGTGGTGGTGGCAGAGCCTGCCTTTCACAAAAGGGACATACAGAGACTCCCTTCCCAGCCCCCAGTGCAACTAGAGTGAGCTCGTGTGACCCTGCTTCGGGGTTGATCTGGAGACCGGAACATTTGACTCGGTGACAGAGAGCGACAGGAATCAGGCGAGTGGGAATGTGCTGGCAAAGCCAACCTGGGCTCCCGCGGCAGGGAGACAGCCCTGGGGACACCAGCTGCTCCGGAACAGAGGGAGATGCGAGCTTCCTTGATGCGCTGGGTGAGCCAAAGTCCTAATTTCCCATTGGCCTCGGGCACAGTTCCAAAGGTGTTTTTTCTTGGGACACTTCAGCAGTGGAGGAAAGTCTCGGTCTTCATTCCTGGGACAGTCTTTTATCCCAAAGCTACTTTCTGTACACTGTCCCATGTGAATCCTTCCAAAAAAGGCTCATCATTGGTCACCTGTTTTCTGAGACGGTTTCTTCCAGGTGCCTGTCGGTGGCCTTCGCGCAGGTGCACGGCTCAGCCATGTGTTGCATGGCCTGCAAGTGTCGATGCACTGGCTACTGCAAACAGTTGATTTGGCCTGTTTCCTCCTGGTGCATTCTGGGCTTCTGCTTGTGTAAACATGCTGCAATCCTCTGTGTCTGGAGTGAACCCATCCTCTTGTCAGGATACCAATAACATAAGTTTTTGTAATGGAAGGACAGGGTCAAAATTCCTCAGAAATCAAAATGGAGTCACTGGTGTCAAACCCTAATCGAAGAAAATAGAGCCAGGAGGTGGTGATGAAAGGGACATCACACATGTGCCTGATGACAAGAGCTGTCACACAAGACCACCAGAACCACACCCTGGAGCTGAGGCCTCACAACCACACTCATGGAGTTACATCAAGAGGACATCTGTCCAGCCACTGCCTGTCCAGGCTTGGCCTGTTGCCAGCCCTACAGCCAAGGATTATTGTTTCAGAGCAATTGATGTGATCCCCCTTACTTTGCCTTTAACATTTCCCCTGCCCCAGCTCCCTTGACTACCTCGACTCCTCCCGGTCCTCAGGCCTGTGTGTGCCCATCGCAGGTTCTTCCCCAGCAGACCCACTGATGCTAGCGGGATCTCTATCATTGAGGTTGACAGAAAATATGTCCATGTACAGTCTGGGTGGACTTTGCCAAACTGCCCCTTCCCAGTGAGCCCCTCGACCCCCAGCCCCACCCCACCGTGAGGAGAGCTCTATTCTCCATGCCTGGGAACCACTGGCTGGATGTTGAGAACATTCTGCAGTCTGCCCATCTGCGGAAGAGAGGGTGCACTTTGGCCAGGTGGGTGAACCTAGTTGGCAAGGACTTAATGGCCTCCAAATTAGTATCTGTGGGAGAAAACAGGCCTGGGGAGAGTGCAGTTGGACTGGAAGATGTTGGATTCCTGGGCAGTGGCTACTGGTGTCACGTTTCCATGTTGAACTTGCTCTTGGTGAAGTGACACTGGCCCAGGCTCTACGTAGCTGACTCAGGCGGTGCTTTGCCAGGGAGTCAGCCGGAGTGGCACCCGGCAGGCTGGGGTGCAGGAAGGCCACAGGAATAAGCCTGAGGAGGTAGCTAGCCTTGGGTGCCAGCTTGGACGATGAGCTCATGTCAAGTAGCAGCCTGTGTAGCCTCCCTGCTCCTGTGAGCAACACACGGGGGCTCCTCCAGGGCATACAGACAGGGTCTCTGTCTTGGGGGGCCTGGGAGGAGACAGGGCACTTGTATTTGTCAGGACTCTCCAGAGGAACAGAAGCAGGCGGGCTGTCTCTCACCCCCTCTGAATGAGGCAGACTCTTCACACAGCTGTTTGGGCCGATGCAGCGTGACTGAGTCCTCCGCTGCCCCCCTAGGAGCTCTAGGGCAGCAGTGAGAGGGAATGGAACGGAGACCTTTCCCTCCTGGCTTTCCTCAGGTGTCCCTCCCAGCCCTGTCTCCTGGAGCTGTATGTGGAGCTATGTGGAGCCTGGTCTCTGAGTTGTTTGGCAAAGCTGGAGTTTATGGTGCATGGTGCTGTTACTGCCGGGATTAGGGAAGTCCAAAGACTGGGCTGCCTGGCAGGTCCCAAGCAAACTGGGGGTTTGTTTTGTGTTTGCTGTGCACCCCTGCTCCTCCCCATGTCCTTGCCAAGGTGCTTGTGTGTTTCTGTGCAGGGAAGGCTTCCTGGGGTTTTATGGGTGGAGACTCACTTGCCTGTTTGGGCTGCAGAGGGGACCTCAGAGGTGATGGCTCCAAGCTTCAGACCCAGACTTGACACATTAGAAACAGGTGTCGTGTGCATCCTTGGACTCTTGGAGATGGCACTGGACTGCACATTCCCCAGCCATCCAGCTGGACACACTCTATCCTAGCTCAGCAGAGCTGCCGGCCCCACCTGATCAAATGGATGGTTTGCTGAGCCCACGTAGACAGGCATGACTTGGGAAAGCACATGTGCGTATTCTTCCACTCCAGCTGTTGGAGTGTATATTTGTTCTGGGCTCTGGACACAGCAAGCGTATTGTTCACAGCCCAAATAGCTTTGAATCATGACAAAAGGAATACACGAGGTCAGAGACTTTCCAGAATTCTATTTTTTTTTTTGGTATCAGGGATTGGAACCAAGGGTGTCTAACCACTGAACCACATACCCAGCCCTTATTTTTATTTTTTATTTTGAGACAGGGTCTCACTGAGTTGCTTAGGGACTTGCTGAGTTGCTGAGGCTGGCCTTGAACTCATGATCCTCTTGTCTTACCTCCCGAGCTGCTGGGAGTACAGGTGCGCACCATGGCCCCCAGTTCCACCCAAATTCTGATTAGTAGTTGCTGCCCAGAATCTGATAAGGAGTAGGCTCTTCCTTGTAGCTGAGGAACTGTGGGGGAGTCACTTCATTTCACCAGATCTCATGTTCCCCACCTGTAAGTAGTGCCTACCTCATAGAGTTGTCAAGAGATGGCAGAGGTCATCCAAGGAGGGCATTCATCACGGTGCCAGAAACCTGCTTTGCAAACAAAACACGGGGGAATGGTGGTATGAGTTCAGGGTTTGTTATCGACTGGTGATTAGGGCAACACCAAAGTCTCCCTGCCCGTGGTACCTGCCGTGGAGCTTCCGGATGCCAGGAGCAGGAAGCAACGACCACGGGCACTGTGACTATAACAAAGCGATGGGAAACCTGGTTTGGATGTGGTGTCCCCCAAACTCCTGAAAGCTGTAACCCAGTTAGTTCATCCTAGTTTGAACAGACTGATGGTGGTAACTGCAGGCAGGGGCAGGGCTGGAGGAAGCGGGTCACGGGGCTGCTCTGGAAGGGCTGTTTTTCCTGCAGTCCCTTCCACTTTCTCTCTCTCCCTCTCTCTCTGTGCTTCCTGACCCCACCACGAGCTGAGAAACTTTCCTCTGCTGGGCCCTTCCTCCATGACACACTGCTTCACCCTGGGCCCACAGCAATGGAATCAGCCACCTATGGACCGAGATCCTTACAGGGTATGAGGTCTGCGGCAAAGCCAAGACAGCCCTAGAAGCCCCTCCTCAAACACCGATTCTGGCGATCGTGTCAGAAAGATTTCACACATTTTGCTCAGAGTATCAGGCATGAGTTTATTAGAAGGGATAGGAAAAAGGAAAAGAAGATTCTTTCAAGGGAGAGTGGGATCTCTTGGAGAGAAGGATAGTGTGCCATAGAGTTTCCATGGAGTCTCACCCAGGTCTGCCTCTTTTTTTTTTTTTTGGTACCGGGGATTGAATCTCAGTGGTAGTTAACTACTGAGCCACATCCCCAGCCCTTTTTTTTTTTTTTTTTTTTGGTACTGGGGATTGAACTCAGGGGTACTCAACCACTGAGCCACATCCCAAGCCCTATTTTGTGTTTTATGTAGAGACAGGGTCTCACTGAGTTGCTTAGCGCCTCGTCGTTGCTGAGGCTGGCTTTGAACTCGCGATTCTCCTGTCTCAGCCTCCCTAAGTGCTGGGATTACAGGCTTGAGCCACCGCGCCCGGCTCCCTTTTTAATGTTTTATTAGAGACAGGGTCTCGCTGAGTTGCTTAGGTCCTTGCTAAATTGCTGAGGCTGGCTTGGAACTCTTGATCCTCCTTCCTCAGCCTCTTGAGCCACTGGGATTACAGGTGTGTGCCACCGCACCCGATGCTGACTAGTTCTAATCGAAACATGTTCTTAATAGATTTTATGGTTAGAGGGAATTATCTTAATCTCCCTGAGTTCTGGGGTCTGGTCTGTAGAAGGGTCGCCAAAGTCCCCACTTGCCAGATTAACTTGTGTTCTTTTTATTAGCATTTTGGGCCTGCCTTTCTCCTGCAGATAGCAGGTTGTTTTCTGAGGAATGTGACATATTCTGTCACTACACCAGGCAGGGCTACAGGTAAATTGCTTTATCAAGAAGAAAGCATGAGGGTGAGCCCAGTGGCCCCAGGTTATAGAATTATCTCCTCAGCTTTATGTTCCCACTGCTCGTGTCTGTCTATTCCCTATCAAGGCCTCTGAAACCGCGAGTCCCAAATAAAATATCCCCCCTCTAGGTTGTTCTTGTTGGGTATTTTGGTCATAGTGACACAAAAACTGACTAAATCAGAACTGAGAAGTCAGGGTCATTGCTGTGACTAGCCTGACCACGCAGTTCTGGAAGCCTTTGGGAATGGGTTGCAGAAAGAATTTTGAAAAGTTTAGAGATGCAGGCTGGAAAGGCTGGAAAAGCTTTAGAATGTCATCAGCAGAGCTTCATGGGCAATTTTGATGGGCGCTCAGAAAACCAAATGCCAAGAGAAATATAGGCTGTGCTCCTGAGGTTTCAGAGGGATGAGGATGAGGACCCCCTTGGGAATTGGACTAGAGGTCTCTCATCTTACTCTGGTAAAGAACTTGGCTACATTTTCCCCTGAGTCTTTGTGAGACTGAATTTCAAGGTGAGGGACTAATTAATCTGGCGTAAGAAATTTCAAGGCAGCGCAGCCTCCAGTCAGTGGCATGGATATTGCTGGTAGCTTTTAGCTAGTTTTACTATGAAAATTGGAAGCAGAAAGCAGAGCTAAAGAATTTTTAAAACTTGCACTTTGGTCAGAAAAGTGGATGTAAAGTTGGGGTTGAGGAAGTTGTGCTTGTTGAAAAGATTACAGGCTCTAAGACAGAGAAAATAGGAAAGATGCCTCGAGGGCGTCTCAGGAATTTTCAAGACCATACCCAGGGCAGGCTCCAGAGTACAGAAGAGAAAATCCCTTTGAGAAAAGATTACAGGGCTCCCTGCTCACACAGCAGGGTCTAGGAAGTTGTTTTGCCTTGCGGAGACACACAAGCACTCAGAGATCTCTGCGGCCCTGACCTCAGGGGGTCCAGATATTGCATGAGCTTCCGGTCAACCTCGGCTTCATCCATGTGGTGCTGCAGGAGTGCAGGATGCTGGAGCTGAGGGGTCCTGGAGGCTTCCACCGAGATTTCAAAGGAAGGGCTGGGAGGCCAGGCACAGTGTAACAGGGTCAGAATCTCTGCAGCTGCTCCTGGGAGGGTGATGCGTGAAGCCGTAAGTGAAGCCACAGCTGGAATGGAGACCCTCAAGATTAAGAGATGCCAGTATGTGGAATGTCTGCTGAGAAAACTTGCTGGTTGTGGAGAGAGCTAGGCTGAAAGGGAATCCACGTGTGTTACAACTGACCAGGCCAAAGGGGCAGGACTGCCCAAGCCCTTTGGAGAGCACGTCTCGCCATCTTGTGTCTTAGATGCTGTATGTGGAGTTACTGGACTTGTTTGCCCATCTAGATTTCAGTCTTGCTTTGGCCCTTATCCCTTTTTTCCGAGCCCCTATTCTTTCCTTTGGTGATGGGAATATTTACCCTGTGTCAGTGTATATTGGATATATGTAACTTGTTTTGATTTTTACAGGGACTCAGAGTCAAGAGTTTGCCTTAAGTCTCAGAGGAGACTTTGGACTTGGACTTTTGAACAATGCTAGAACTCTTAAGGCGATGGAAATCTTGAAGATGGACTAAATGCATTTTGCATTATGAGATGGACCTAATCGGCCCATCCTAGTTTGAATGGACTCACTGGGCAGTAACTGTAGGCAGGTGGGGCATGGCTGGAGGAGGTGGGTCACTGGGGGTGTGTCCTGGAAGGGTTGTTCTTCCTACAGCTCCTTCCTCTCTCCCTACTTTCTCTCTCTCTCTCTTCCTGACTCCTCCACGAGCTGAGCAGCTTTCTTCCACTGGGCACTCCCTCTGCGAGGTGCTTCTCACCTTGGGCCCAGGGCGATGGAGTTGGCGGTGGCAATCTATGGACTGAGACTTCTGAATCGATGAGCCCCAAATAAACTTTCCTCCTCTAAGTTGTTTTTTGTTGTTTGTTTTTTGGTACTCGGGATTGAACTCAGGGGCACTCGACCACTGAGCCACATCCCAAGCCCTATTTTGTGTTTTATGTAGAGACAGGCTCTCACTGAGTTGCTTAGCGCCTCGTCGTTGCTGAGGCTGGCTTTGAACTCGCGATTCTCCTGTCTCAGCCTCCCTAAGTGCTGGGATTACAGGCTTGCGCCACTGCGCCCGGCTCTCTAAATTGTTCTTGATGGTATTTTGGTCACAACAATGTAAAAGCTCTCAAAATGGGACTGTTCTAGAAGCAGCCCAGCCCCAGGCCTGGGGTGATGATAGCAGGTGGGAAGCACAAAAGGGAATAGCTGGAAGTTAAGACTGGCTGGGGAGGTATCGGGAAGGATGAGAAGGATCTTTTGGGACAGTACCTGCTGGAAGTGCGTGCTAGGAGAGGAGGGAGTGAGGCCCTTGCCCAGCATGCGCACAGTAGGCAGGATGCTGTTTGCACCCTGATCCCCAGAACTCTGAACACATGAGGCCGCAAGGCAAAGGGAGTTCGGGTTGCAGACAGGATTAGGTTGCTAATCACTCAAGCAGGAGTGAGGACAGTTCAAGACTCCCTGGACCTGGCAGGCCTGGGCAGTGGACGGGGGAGGCAGAACAGAGGTGAGAAGGGCTAGACTGTGCAGCTGGCTTTCAAGGTGTAGCAAGGGGCGTGAGCAGCGGGCAAGGAGAGGGTCCCCACCAACCTCCAGAAAGGAGCGCAGCCCTGCCGACGCCTTGATTCTGGCCCAGGTGGCTCCTGTAGACTTCCAACCTCCACAGCTGCAGGACAGTAAAGTGGCTTTTTAAAAGAAGTCACTAGGTTCGGAGTATTTGCTATAGCAGCAATAGGAACCAATACAGGATATGTGGGACCCAGGTAGGAGACTCCTGAGCACATTTCAGAGGCGATCTTGGTTAGTGGCTAATCACTGGAGCTCAGGATCATGGCAGGTCTCAGTTTAAATGCTGGACACATAAGCAAAAGGTGTCCAGTCAGAGGGGTGCATAGAGGAGGCACTGTTCCATAGCTGCAGAGGGAAACATGGGGCTCAGGAAGCAGGAGACAGGGTCCTACCTCACTCCACACTGAGATGGAATCCTCTCCAGAGTTTGGGTGAAGTTGCTGGTGGCACCGTCTTCTGAGGCCTTCCAGGAAGTTTGCTCCCAGCCCCAGAGTTGGATTTAATTTCTCCAGTCACAAGATGTAACTGCTGGCTGCTGGCCTGGGCTAGCAAGAGTTTTCAAAACCATAATGCCATTATCACTGGAAAAGGAACTACAGCTGCTGGGTGTGGTGGCACAGGCCTGTAATCCCAGCAGCTCCATGCTGAGACAGGAGGATTGCAAGTTCAAGGCCAGCCTCAGCCACTTAGCAAGGCCCTAAGCAATTTATCAAGATCCTGTCTCAAAATAAAAAATGAAAAGGGCTGGGGGTGTAGCTCAAAGGTAAAGTGCCCCTGTACCAAAAAAAAGAAGAAGAAAAGAAAAAAGGCTGGAGGTGTAGCTCAGTGTGGAGTGCTTACCTATCATGCAGAAAGTGCTGGGTTCCATCCCCAACACTGAAAAAAGAAAAAGAAAAGAAAAAAAAGAAGCACATCTAAGAATCAACAGCAGGGACTTAACATTCATATGTTCACGGCAGCTGTTATGGTTTGGATGTGAGGTGTCCCCCAAAAGCTCATGTGTGAGACACTGCAAGAAGGTTCAGAGGAGAAACGATTGGATTACAAAAGCCTTAATCCAATCACTGAATTAATCTCCCCACGGGGATTGACTGAGTAGTAACTGAAGGCAGGTGGGGTGTGGCCGAGGAGGTGCACTGGGGGTGTATGTTGTACCTGGCAAGTGGAGTCTCTGCTTCCTGATCATCATGTGAGCTGCTTCCCTTCCCTCGCTCTTCCCCCATGATGTCCTGCCTCCCCTCGAGCCCCCAGGGATGGAGCCGGCTGTCTACAGATTGGAACCTCTGAAACCGTGAGCCCTTAAACTTTTCCTCCTCTGCAGTTGTTCTCGCCTGGTCCTTTAGTCACAGCAGTGACGAGCTGGCTGAGACAGCAGCTCTATTCATAGTGACCACACTGTGGAAGCGAGTCCGCTGCTGATGAATGGGAAGGCCACATGCCGTGCCCTACGCTGGAATCGCATTTGGTCACGAGAGGGAAGCGCTGCGGCGTGCTGCCCGGGGACACGGTGCTGAGCGACATGCCAGCCACAGACACAAGCGTTTCTGCTTCCACTTACACGATGTCCCTAGGAAAGGTGATTTACAGAGACAGAAAGTCAAACAAAGAATCCTGGGCTAAGGGTGAAGGGTCAAACTACTGACTGATGGGGACGGAGCTCAGGATTTGCACTAGGAGGAGAGTTCTGGAGACGGATGGCTGGTAGTGGGTGTGCAGCACTGCAGCCGTGCTGAATGCCGTCAACCTGCACACTTCAAGACGGCTGGGATAGTAATGTTATGTTGTGTATATTTTACCACAATAAAGAAGACAAAAAATCAGAACTAGGAGAAATTTTTGTTCTCTAATGACAGTTTTCTTTTAACCTAAACAAGAATTCATCACCTCTCAACAGCGGAGGCAGAGAAAGGTGATGGTGCTGTTCCACTGTGACCATAGGCTTCCTGATAGCAGAGCTCTGTGCTGGCAGGTTGCCAGGGGAACATTTCTGGGCTCAATAATGACCCTGCCGCTCCCAGTCTTTGCTGCAGGCAAGGGTGCTGGTTGGGAGGCATCTGTCCTTGCATTTTCAGTTTCAACACTTGCTCTGATGGTCACCCAGCTTCCTCCTATTGGTGACTTATTTTGTAGAGAGGAGTTCAGCCCAGTGGCCAGGAAGCCTGGGAGGAGGTGTCTGCAGAGGCAGGGAAGGGACCGGTCACAGTGCCCAGCAGGGAAGGGGAAGGCACTTGCACCAGTCCTGCTCCCCACCCCCTAGGTTCAAGTGTGCCTGTCTATAGCCCATAGGCTTGCTTAGCAGCCGGACGGACACGGAACCTCCTGAAAGAGGGAGAAAGGAGCCCAAACCACTGTCAATGCAAATGTCCGGAGGCTGGAGCCTCCTTTCATCCCTGGCAGGAAGTCCTGTCCTGACCCTCTGCTCCTGGTGTGCTCCTTCTTCTGCTCACGCCCCCCTCCCTTCATGATCTGATATTAACTGCACGTTGAACAGGTAGGTCCCTGGAGGATCCACAGGTGGGGCAGCCTGTGGCACCCAGCACCCCCCACCTACTGGCTGCAATGGGGCTGGGTAGGGGCTGAGCCCATGGGGGTCAGAGCCCTATGGTGGGAGCAAGAACTGTCCCAGTGCAGGACCAACAGGCCAGTCTCGTCACACTCGCCCTTACTGAGTAGAACCGCCAGGGGCTTAGTCTGCTTTCCTTTTTTCTTTTTCTTTTCTTTTTTTTTAGTTGGAGAATGGAACCCAGGGCCTTGTGCATGCCCCTTTTATTTCATTTTATTTTGGTACCAGAGATTGAACTCAGGGGTACTCAAACCACTGAGCCACATTCCCAGCCCTGTTTTGTGTTTTATGTAGAGACAGGGTCTCACTGAGTTGCTTAGCGCCTCGCCATTGCTGAGGCTGGCTTTGAACTTGTGATTCTCCTGCCTCAGCCTACCGAACCACTGGGATTACTGGTGTGTGACACCATGCCTGGCTAAAATGTTCATTTCAAAGCTGACAAAACAAAGGTTCAGAAAGGCTGAGCCATTTGCCTAGGGACACACAGCCAGTAGAGAGGTCATTGTCCAATCCAGGCAGCCAGAGCCAGATGCTAGGTTGTGCCCCTGGGCTCCGGGGCCACAGGGGTGAGAGAAGAGGACCTGGGTGGGGTGAGGGCTGAGAGAGTTCCTGTGCAGGATTCCCATCTGTGTCCCTGTGGCCCAACCCAGGGCACCCTGCTGAACAGGGCAGTGGAGCAGGTGCTCCAGGCTCAGGTGCACAGCAAGGTTTTCCTGAGTAAATTTTGGATTTTCTACTAAGTCAGTGGGAAGTTCCAGAATTATAGTGGGAGCCCAGAGCCCTGGGGACACAGTGGCTTTCATGCCTCGAGCACCTGGACAGTGACAGAGACAGTTGATTTGCAAGGGAGGGGACTTTGAGGGACCCCTCCAGTGCTCCCTGTTCCTGTGTGGCTAGGGGCATTTGTTCCAGGGTGGTGACTCTGCAGTGAGGTCTCATTTCCTCTCCCATCCAGCCATTTCTGCCCACGAGGGTTGATGGCTCCTGACACAGGCAGAGGGCCAGGGGGTTGGGAGCAGCCCCACGGGGCCTGATGGGCGCTGCCTGGTCCCCTGTGTTATCACCAGTCTCCAGAGGCGCACGTGGGTGTAGCAGTGGACACTCCATGTCTGTCCTTTGCTTGACTCCTCCACCAACATCCTTCTGGAGAAATGCTGGAGGCATATCCGTGTTTGCCCAAGCCTGGGAGACCTCAGTGTCCCTTAGCAAGGTAGTAACTATTTTGGGGTAGGGAGAGAATACACCTGCCCAGAGGAGACCTGGGGGTGTGGGAGATTGGTGATCCACATCCGCCGTGGGAATACCACGCCAGCCACAACTCCCGTCACACCGGGGTTCACACACCCTTAGCAGTCACATCAAAAAAAATGTAAAGAGAAATAGGTGGAATTACTTCTGTGAGTGTGTTTTATTAAGCAACTATAGCTGAAACAGGAGCGTTTCAACACATGTTCACATTCAATTAATACAGAACTGTGACTGGGATGTTTTGCATGTGTGTTTTCCCCACTCAGTCTTAGGAATCTGATTTTTGTTCTGCATGGACTCACAGCTCAGTGTAGGCATTTCTTTTTTCTTTTTTCTTTTGTTTTCCCAGTACTGAGAAGAACAGCAGAAGATGGGACAAATTGGAAGATCTCATAAATAGACTCTGTGTGATGACATCTGCAAACTCTGGACAAAAATGAACAACAACTGGGACCCCAAAGCCTCGTCCTGTGAGACCCCGCTTCGTCTTCTCCGAAGACCCCTTTTTGTCCCCTGGGACCCCAAAGCCTCGTCCTGTGAGACCCCGCTTCGTCTTCTCCGAAGACCCCTTTTTGTCTCTCAGGACCCCAACTCGTCGAGGAGACCCAGGAGGTACGACCTCAAACAATATCTGGCGCCCAGCGAGCTCTGGGGCTTTCTCGACCCTGTCGGTGAGTGATTTCGTGGCGGTCCCCGTCTGTCTTGCTGGTGAAAGTCACACCAGCCTTTTTGTGATTGTCTTATGTGTTTGTTTTTGTGTGATATAATTAGGTCAGGTAACACTAATTCTAAAGGGCTTCGCAGTAGCACCTGGGGCGCTTCACGTGAGGGTAGCCGGCCCGCCCACGTCAGCCTGGTTCACAAGCGCCTCGGGGTCCTGCCCAGACGCACCCTGTGAGGGCGGGCCCCACCTTGGGATTAGGCGTGCTCTTGGACTTAAGCCGGCAAACACTGTCCACGCGCCTTATCGTGCTGCCTTAAACTGCCCCGTGGTGATTTTCTTTCTGAGTCCAGCAGAGAAAGGCGGAATTGCCAAGCTGTCTGCATCCACACCTCCTTTGGCCGAGGCCACACCCTCTTGCCTCCGGTAAATTGCCTAACGCTGCAGGCGGCCCATCCCCAGCGCTCGCTCTGCAAACCTAAAGAGTGCAACCAGATAGGCTTTCGCAGAGCCCACACGCCAATACTGCTTACCTTCACTTTAACGTCTCCATCCCTCTCCTTCAGCATGGGAAACCTCCTCTCCTGGGTCCTTTCCTTCTTCATGGAGGATGAAGACAACCTCAACGAGGCTGTTCCCACAGCACCCCCCCAAAACCAATCACATAGTCCTAATAGTTCGTCCTCAACTTCCTGTGAACACCCCCTTCCTGGAGATTCCCCTCCCTCCAACTCCCCTCCTATTTGCCCCGCTCTGCCTTCAATGCCCCCTGCAGTCACTCCTCCTCCTCCCTGCTTTGCTTCCTCTGCCTGCGACCCATTCACTCATCTCTCTCCTTCCAACCCTCTTCGCCTGACCCCACCCGCTGCCAACCCCGCCACCCAGGCTTTCATGGTTAATTTTCAGGCAGATGCCAATGTACGTCCCTGGATCCCCACTCCAGTTTCTGAGCTTACTCAGCTACGTAAAGCCTGTCAAGACGCTGGTCCTTCCTCTCCCTTTTTTCTACAACTTCTGGAGTCCTGGTCCTCCTCTCTTCAAACTCCCTTTGACTGGTTTTCCCTTCTCAAGGCAGTTCTTTCCACTTCCCAATACCTTCAGTGGAAGGCTTCTTACCTAGGACTTGTAGAAGAACGGGCTCATCACAACATTACACAGGTCTTAATTTTTCCATGGACATGCTATCTGGCAGGGGTGACTTTACGTCCCCCCACTCTCAGGCACTTGTCGGCAATCTTATTTACTTTGAGCAAGTCAGGGACAGTGCCCTTAGAGCCCTTCATAATCTGAGCCCTCCCACTTCTCAGGAACTTTTCAAAAATCGTGTTCAGCGTCCTGATGAATGGTTTCCTGATTTCTTGGCTTGTGTCATCCAGGCTGTTGAAAAGAAAGTAAATTCTGGCCCAGGCCAGGACGCCCTCATTCGGCAACTCGCCTGGGAAGGTGCTAATTCCATTTCTAGAGCAGCAATAGCCCCTGTCAGACATGAGGAACTCAATAAATGGGTTTCTGCCACTAAGGATGTTTCCACCCATGACTCAATTTCAGCCCTCTCGGCTGCCCTCAAGTCCTGCTTGATTTCCAACACTCCCTCAGCCTTCATGGGCCACTCTCAAGCCCCTGTCTGTTGGGGATGCAATAAACCTGGGCATATAGTCTGCAACTGTCCCTTTAATCAGTCATGTGAGTTACGAAGGAGGCCCTGCATCCCATGCCCTCATTGTAAAAAGGGGTACCATTGGGCCCGAGACTGCCACTCCAATCCTTTAAACTCCAACAAGGGCAACCCTCAGCCCCATTAAACAAGAGGGCCCCTATCCCTAGGGTCCATTGGACAATATCTTTGCTCCCCACAAAATCTAGTATGACCATTTATCTCGATGGGAAACCCATTAAAGGTCTCATCGACACTGGAGCTGACATTACTATTATTTTTTTTTTTTAAATTTTTTTTTTTTTTTAGTTGTAGATGGACACGATATCTTTATTTTATTGCTTTGTATGTGGTGCTGAGGATCGAACCCAGGGCCTCACGCATGCGAGGCACACGCTCTACCACTGAGCTACAATCCCAGCCCGACATTACTATTATTGACACTGGGACCGCCTCCTTGTTCTCTTCCTGGAAATTCACCAGTGGGCCTAACATCCTTGGTGTTGGCGGATTCACACCCTTTCATAGAGTAACTTCCCAGGTGACATGGAAGGACCCTGTTGGCGACTCTGGATGTATACACCCTCTCAAGCTGACATTCCCAACACGCTTTGGGGACGAGATTTACTTTCAAAAATGGATTTAGTCCTTACTACAGATGACAAGGCTCCTCATTACGAGTTACAAATGCATGACAAAGTAAGCCTCTCTCGGAGGAACCCCCAATTCTAATGGCCACTGCCCCACTGTTGGATCTCATCTGCCTTAGCTGGGTGGACACCTCACCCTGCTGAGTGGAGCAGTGGCCTATTCTTGAGCCTAAGCTTTCGGCATTAAAGAACCTTGTCCACGAGCAATTAGCCTTAGGTCATATTGAGCCTTCAACTAGCCCTCATAACTCTCTCATTTTTGTCATTCAAAAAAAATCAGGCAAATGGAGATTATTACAGGACCTTAGACATATCAACAAGAAAATGAAAAAAATGGGCACATGTCAGGTGGCTTTCCTTTCCCTTCAGCCATCTCAATAGATCACTATAGTGCTATCATTGACATCAGGGATTGCTTTTTTTCCATCCCTCTTCATGAGGCAGACAGACCTTACTTTGCCTTTTCTGTCTGGGAACCTAATCATGCCAACCCTTGTAAGCGATATCAATGGAAAGTCTTGCCACAAGGAATGAAAAACAACCCTACCACTTGCCAAATGTTTGTGGCTAAAGCCATTGCCCCTTTAAGGAGCAACGACTACATCATTCATTACATGAATGACATCTTAGTGGCTTGCAAAGACCATGCATCTCTTCAAGCACTTCTGAATTCACTCCTAAAAAATTTAGAGGATCTTAATCTTCATGTGGCCAAGGAGAAGATTCAAACTCACCCTCCCTTCTCCTTCTTAGGATTTCATTTTTCTTGGGTGATACAACCCATTAAACCTTCTCTTGATGTCCCTGATGACATCTCCCTGACAGAGTTACAACAATTATGTGGTAATATTAACTGTTGGATTAGGTCATTTTTGCTGTTACCTCCGAAGGTACTTGAGCCCCTCTATGATCTGCTTAAAGGCAGTAAACATCCTTCTAAAAGGCTTAAGATTACTCTGGGAGCTAGAGGCATGCTGGAAGAAATTAATCAATTGCTCACATCTGCCCTTCTTCAAAAATTTGACCCTGCTGTTCCTCTATCAGCCATAGTGCTTTCCACCCTAAAGTTAGCCCTAGGTGTCCTTTGGCAATGTGACAGACCTTTATTATGGTCCCACCTTCCCTGGAGCTCCTGCCACAAAATCACCAGTCTCACCTCACAAATTATAGCCTTAGCAGTGAGGCTCAGAGAACAAGCTAGATCCATCTTTAATAAGGAACCTGACACCATAGTTGTACTCTTTCGCCAGGAACAAATTGCCTTCCTCTTAGAAACTTCTGTAGACTTCCAGATAATGATGGAGGGATTTCCTGGATCGCTATCTTCCCATCTCCCTCCTTCTACACTACTGCAGACCCTACAAGATCTTCCATTGACAGTGACCACTCATGCCTTTCCCTCAAGCAAACCCATTCCTATGGCCCCTTGTGTGTTCACAGATGCCAACACTTACCATCTTGGCTATGTTATAATGGGATATAATATAACAAATGGTCAGTTTGTCCAAAGGCATTCTGATTCTGTCCAAGTGGCTGAATTGACTGCACTTATCTTGGTGCTGGAAAGATATCAGACCATTTCCCTTAACATAATCTCTGACAGCATAATCTCTGCTTATTCTTCATTTAGATCTGGAGACTGTCCTGTCGACCAGTCCATGGCTACCCTTAAGACTATACTAGAAGTTAGACAACAACCATGGTATATTATGCACATTTGTTCCCATTCTGGGTTGCCTGGCTTCCTATCAGAAGGGAATATGTCTATTGATAAACTTCTAAGTCAGCCTAAAGTCATGATGTCCACTTTTGAACAAGCTAGAGCCTTACACCAGAGGTTTCACCTCTCAACAGATAATCTTCATCGCTTATTGCCTGAAATTCCAATCCAACAATGCAAACATCTGATTGGTGCATGCTCCTCTTGTGGCCCATTGTTACCACTGGGCCCACTCCAACAACAGGGAGTCAACCCTTGTGGGCTAACACCCAACTCCCTCTGGCAGATGGATATTACTCATGCCCCTTCCTTTGGAAAATGTAAATTTATACATGTGATCATTGACATATATTCCTCCCTTGTATACGCTACTGCCCTTACAGGGGAAAAAGCAACCCATGTAATTAAGGCTCTAAAGCAAGCAATGCTATTCATGGGTGTCCCATGGTCAATCAAAACAGACAATGGCCTGGCCTATGTCTCTCTCAGATTGAAGGAATTTTTAACTTCCTGTGGAATTTCCCATACCAAAGGGATTCCCTATAACCCCCAGGGACAAGCAGTCATTGAGAGAACCAATCACACTCTAAAGGCGATGCTTCAAAAACTTGATTCTACAGAGAAGGACCCTTCTTTGAGATTGTTGGATGCTGTATTTACCCTAAATTACCTCATTTTGACAAACAAGGCCTCAATGCAGCAATCCGACACTGGGGTCCATTTACCTTCCCTACCACTCTTCCCTTGGTGTGATGGAAAGATCCCTTAACCCTTCAATGGAAAGGCCCAGACCCTCTGCTCACACAAGGGCGAGGCTATGCTTGTGTCCCCCCCCCCACAGAGTCTAAGCCCCTTTGGATCCCAGCCAGGATATTCATCCAAGCCTCTCTCGAGAAGACAGTCCGCCCCACCTGAAGTAAGAGGCCCCTTCCGTGAGTTCCTAAATTAAAGCTAATATTGTTTTTTGACCCTTCTATTCTTAAAAAAGGTGTGCAACAAATCTTCAAAATTTATCCATTTGGGTTATCATTGGGCTCAGTGTCCTAAGCCTTTTTCTGGTTCTTTTCTTTGTTAAGCCAAACAAGTTCTCAGTTCATATCGTTAAGGAATCACAGGAACACAAGAAAATTCCTGCCACATGGATCGCAGCCCTCGAGAACATGTCAGAAGCTTGCCCACCTCATCTTCGCTGGAAACACAAGGCTTCACAGCTTCGGCCGATCCTAACCCCTTCCCTTCCAACCCCTTCCAACCCCATCACCCCTTCTATTGGGAGAGAGCTCATTTTGAGGCACGTGCGTACAGGCTGGCCAGCCAATGACGGGTAAGATGCCCAGAGGGGCACAACCTAAGCCAGGCGCAGTCTTGTTTGCCCCTTCTCTTGCGCATGAGCTGATAATCGATGACAAGTAAGATGCTCAGAGGGGCACAACCTAAGACAGATTACAGCTTCATTAGCCTCCCTCTCCCCCATCATATGCAGCATGCAGGAGTCTGGAAAATTCAGTGGAATGATTCTCTCCTATGAGGAGATTATCACAGATCCCTCCAACATGCTTGCTTATGGGCCATACAGGCCCCACTGACCTTTCAAATAAGAGTAAAAATGGGGATATGTAGGAGCACCCCCTATACCTTCAACCCCTCCCTTCCCTCTTTTCTCATTCTCATTGGTTGTAACCTCGGGGCCATGATTGGTCCGAGGACCCTATATAAGCCTCTGTACTTCCTGGATTAAATGGGTTCTGATAGTGTGTACAGCTTCTGAAAATTTGTTTTTTTTCTGTTATGTTTGATAACATGTATTAAAATGCAACTTTTGAGGAAAAAAAAAACAAAAACAAAAACGGGTTCTGTGTCTCGTTCCAGCAGAGCAATCTTACTTACCCCCAGAGTCTGGGTGGAGTGACTCTGTGGACTGTCACCCCTAACTTTGTCCCGTGAGACCCCATTTCATCTTCCCCAAAGACCCCTTTTCATCCCCCAGGACCCCAAAGCCTCATCCTGTGAGATCCCGCTTCGTCTTCCCCGAAGACCCCTTTTCATCTCTCAGGACCCCAACTCATCGAGGAGACCCACGAGGCACAACCTCAAACAATACAGGTCCTCTTCTGAGCAGAACACAGGGAGATGGTGCTCATGGGTCACTTGCAGGGTGGAGGGTCCCAGGTCTGATGCTGAAGCTCTGTGTCCACAGGGCGTGATCAGGAAGGGTCCTTCAGGAGCAGCTGGAAACCAGGAGGACAGTAACACCCAGTCAGTTCCTGTTGACTATGGCCACTGTGGTGGTCAGTGTGTCAGAAGCTGAGGATCCTCCACCACAGAGCTGAACACTCACACCTGAGCTCCCAGTTGGTGAGGAGGAGGAGGACCTTTCCTAAAAGGGGACAGTGCAGGCCCAGGTGCCCCTCCCACGGCTAGTCACAGGGAGAGGTGAGGCTGCTTGCCTCAGCCCTCTGAACCCAGGTCTGTTGTCACTGTAGTGACAGAGCCACACTGGGCTGGCTAGTTATTCCATTGCACATGACCTTTGTTGCTTTGCTTTTAACCCTTACATATCTTTTTTTAAAAATGTGGTAACAGTTTTGATTTTTAAAAAAGTCTGTCCTTAGGATTCTTGTTTTATAAGTTGTAATGTAATTTCATTTATAGTTAATGTATTTAAAATATAATTGAAGCCGGGCGTGGTGGTGCACGCCTGTAATCCCAACACTTAGGGAGGCTGAGACAGGAGAATCGCGAGTTCAAAGCCAGCCTCAGCAATGGCGAGGTGCTAAGCAACTCAGTGAGACCCTGTCTCTACATAAAACACAAAATAGGGCTGGGATGTGGCTCAGCGGGCGAGTGCCCCTGAGTTCAATCTCCAGTACCAAAAATATATATATATATATATATATATACACATATATTTGAAATTGAGTTTCAATGTAACATCTTTTGTTTCCATTTTTCCTATTATTCTTTTTCTAATCTTTTCTGGTAGATTTTTTTTTCAGTTCTTCTATTTGTTTTAAAATATTCAGTTCTATAATGGTTACAGTAAAATTTTGTTTTTACTATATTTCTATTTATTTTCTGGTACTGGGGATTGCACTGGGGTGCTCTACCACTGAACTAAATTCCCAAACATTTTAAAATTTTTAAATTTTGAGACAGAGTCTGGCTAAGTTGCTGGGGCTAGCCTTGAACTTGTGATTTTCCTGCCTTAGCCTAAAATCTTAGTCACAATTATCAATGTTTAAAGTTACTCAAGACCTTGTTATCTTCTTGAACATAAGGATGTTTGCAAAGTCTAACTTGATAGACTTTCTCAAAAGTCGTGCTCATGTTATTGTGTTTGATTTCCATCTTGTTTTGAGCCCACCTGCTGGGGTGCAGTCACCAGCGCTGACGTGACCCCTTCCCTTAGCTGCCATGCACTGTTTCCTATTTCTTCTATTTTGTGTTCCTTTCCATTTTTTTTTGAGGTGCACCCTTTAGAACTTGCTTCAGTTCACATGTTGGTGGTGACCTCTTTTCTGCTGAAAATGTCTCTTTTAGTCTTCATTTTTTTTTGGTACCGGAGATTGAACTCAGGGGCACTCGACCACTGAGCCACATCCCCAGCCCTATTTTGTGTTTTATGTAGAGACAGGGTCTCATTGAGTTGCTTAGTGCCTCGCCATTGCTGAGGCTGGCTTTGAACTCGTGATCCTCCTGTCTCAGCCTCCCTAAGTGCTGGGATTACAGGCTTGAGCCACCGCGCCTGGCTTAGTCGTCATTCTTGAAAGATGGATTTGATGAGCAGGTGGCGACGGTTCTTTCCGTGTGTTGAAATTGTCTTTCCGCTGACTCCTGCACTTTATTGTTCTGGTTAAAAACTCCATCATCAGTCCGACCCGTGCTCCCTCTTCCTTCCTCTGGCTGCTTTGGGCACCCTGGCGTTGAGGGTGTTCTGTGATCACACTGTGACATCCCTGAGGTGGACTTCTGAGGGAGGCTGCAGCACTCTATTTTGACTCTGTAGGTTGTCGTGGCTTCTTTTAGAAAAGCGTCAGCCATTGCGTTTGAAGTGCATGAGTCCCCTTTCTGTTTCCAGGACCCAACCCCCGTGACATTTCTTTTTGGTCTATTCTGAATAATTTATTCTGGCACCTCCGTGTGCTGCTGTCCTCTCCACCTGTGTCTAACCACAGTTAACGTGTCAAGCAGTGCTGTTTCTACACTTCTCGGACCTAGAATTCCTATTGGATTCTCTTTCATTTATGCCATATGCCTTTTCAACCTCTGTTGGAACGTTCTGGCGAGGGTGCCCCTAGGTAGAACAATCTCAGCACTTCTCAAGTTTGTGTCTAACAAAGCGCTGCCTCGGATCCCTGCGGGGCTGCTCCTGTTGTCCATCTGGGCATCTTGTTCGTCGTGGCCTGTTTGTCTTCCATTACGTCCTGTTTCTGCAAAGGTGCAGAAACAACTAAGAGCTTAGGTTATTTTCATCCTCTGGAAAAATCTGTAGTTCTTCCAGGTGTCTGGCAGCACCAACAATAAAGAACACCTTAATCTAATTTTAGACCTGGAAGTTCTCCTGAAAGTTCTTTCTAAAAGTGGGTGTTGGGGGCTGGGATTGTGGCTCAGTGGTACAGCACTTGCCTCGCATGTGTGAGGCACTGGGTTCGATCCTCAGCACCACATAAAAATAAAGATATTGTGTGTCCATCTACAACTAAAAAAAAAATTTAAAAAAAAAGTAGGTGTCGGTCTCTCCCAATTGACCCTCCACTGCAGGAGCAGCCTTAGAGACCTCAGCCCGAAGCAGCCGTTGATTGACCTGGGTGCCCACCTCGGTGGGCTGAGGGTGCTGATCTGATCCTTTGCTACTGCTACTCCCCACCTCCAAGACCTTGTGGTTCCAGTTTAAATGGTTTGTTACTTGCTTTGACCCTACATGTTAGCGGGCCTTTGCCAGTGGCTGTTCTGGGGGACCTGGCTTGGGGTCGTCCACTCATGCAGCAGGGGCTCAGCTGGCCCCAGCGTTCCCTGCCATGGCCAGTACCCCATCAGTGGCTGCGAGGGTTCCTCCTTTGCACTTGCTCCCCCATGGCGGGCAGCTGGTCTTGCACTTAGTCCAGTGGTGGCACAACCCAGGAGGACGGTTGAGGGGGCTGCTGGTCCTCTCACAGCTTGGGCCTCGAATGACATGGCATTCCATTTACCAAGGGAAGCCACAAGCTGCGTCAGACTCAAAGACAGGAAAGAGACCCAGCTCCCAGGGCGACGCAGCCTGAGGGTGCAGGCCAGGCTGGTTGCATCTGCAGAGTCTCTCACAAGCCCGGGCTTCTCACCTCGGAGTCTGCGGGGCAGCACGGCTTTCCTGGGTTCCTCAGCAGGAGATCACTGCCCCAAACGCGGGGCTCCCTCTTCCAGATGCAGCGCGCTCAGTCCTGATACTGCCCTGGCTGTTTGCTGTCTGCCTTGTGAGCGTGTTTTCCGCAGCAGCGGTGGAGAGTCCATCCCAGGTGCTCTGGAGAGTCAGGCCCTCTTCCTGCTGCCTTTACTAAAGAGCAACAGGTCCATCCAGGCTGGGGCGCAGTGACAGCTCCCCTCCTGTGTCCCTCCTGCCTCTGTTCTCACCATTCTCATTTCTCAAAACCTCTTTCTGGGTTCTCGTCCCGTTTCCTGAAGGGCATCCTCTAGTCATATTCTATTACCTGTTAGTAAAACTCTTGATATTGTTTATCTGGGAATATTCTCATTTTCTTCTTGTTCTTGAAGTCCTGGGGAAGAGCCCTGGTCACAACCGAGAACAAGGCAAAGGTATATGCACAGGCAGGTCAGGAGGCGGAGGCTCAGCTGTCACCTGAGGCCCAGATGGAAGCTGCTGTGTGGTCTTGTGCCAGCACTTGAGTGTCCCTTTGTATGGGGCCTCCGTGTGACCAGGTAGCTGACCTGGGTGTCCAAGATGTGGACAGAGAATAGGGTGCTCACCCGTGCTTCAACGGGCACTAAATCTGTTATCAATTGGTCTTTTATCTCTCAAGTTCTTAATAATGGCCTAAAGGCAAGGGGTAGTTCTTAAAATGATATTTGGTTAACCAGGTTCATACTTCACAATTATTAAGCACTTGAGCTCAGAATCACCTACTTAGTGTCTTTTAAAGGAAGTGAAAAAGGAAAGTGAGCCTCGAGCCAGCGGCACCTTGATGCTTTCCGACGCAGGAAGCCCCACCACCCTGCACAGGTGGGATGTGGCCCCCAGCGTGTTGTGACTCTTGCGGTTAATGCTTTCACGGGACAGTTAGCTGAAGAGCAGCCTCGTGATCTATGCGGCTTCACACATGGTAAAGCGCATGTGCAGCCCTGCCTGCTGCTGGACACCTTCCGTGTGGTTCTAACCCAGGCGGCTTGGGAAAGCCAGGGAGGGCCAGCCCTGGGTAACCGTGCTCCAGGTCCAGGGCTCGGCTCTGCTGGCTTTATGACTTTTGGTTTTGGTTGACGTCTGTGTCATCGCATTCAGTGTGAGCAAAAGGACTTTCCATTTGTCTTGTGAATTTTGTTCTGAGGCGTTAGCTGCAGCCTTCTCAGGCTGGGATGACTGCTCTTTATCGTCTTTCTCAAAAGTCAGTTCAGAGTAGGCGCAAAGTCAGCCTGGGGGGTGGGGAGGGGACAGCAAGCACATTTTAATTTTTTTCTTCCTTTTAAAAAGTTTGTTCTTTTTAGATAGACATGACCGCAGAGTGTAACCGGACAGGCCATACCTACACGGAGTATAACTCACCCTGGTTAGGATCCCGCTCTTGTGTTTGTACATGGTGTGGAGTCCCAATGGTTGTGCGTTCATAGATGAACACGGGAAGGGAACGTGATGTCCGATTCATTCCACTGTCCTTCCTATTCCCATCCCCGCCCTTTTCCCTTCCTTCCCCTTTGTCTAGTCCAATGAACTTCTATTCTTCCCTCCTACCTCTCCTTGTGTGTTAGCATCCACATATCAGAGAGAACTTTCAGCCTCTAGTTTTTGGGATTGGCTTATTTCATTTACCATAACAATCCCCAGTTCTATAATTTCATTCTTCTTTATGGCTGAGTAATATTCCATGGTGTATATATTCCACATTTTCCTCATTCATTCATCCACTTAAGGTTACCTAGGTTGGTTGCAGTTTGGCTGTTGTGAATTGAGCTTCTATAAACATTGATGTAGTTGCATCACTGCAGTATGCTGATTTTAAGTTCTTTGGGTATATGACAAGGAGTGGGATAACTGGGTCAAATGGTGGTTCCATTCCAAGTTTTCTGAGGAATTTCTATACTGCTTTCCAGATTGGTTGCACCAGATTGGAGGCTGCTGGTCCTCTTACAGCTTGAGCCTGGAATGACATGACATCCCATATACCAGCTGCGTCAGACTCAAATGTATGAGTGTGCCTTTTTCTCCACATCCTCACCAACACTTACTGTTATTTGTATTCTTGATAATTGCCATTCTGACTGGAGCAACATGAAATCTTGTGTAGTTTTAATTTGCATTTCTCTAATTGCTAGAGATGTTGAACATTTTAAAAATATATTTGCTGGGCTGGGATTGTAGCTCAGCGGTAGAGTGCTTGCCTCGCATGCATGAGGCCCTGGGTTCGATCCTCAGCTCCACATACAAGCAATAGAATAAAGACATTGTGTCCATCTACAACTAAAAAAATATTTAAAAAAAATAAATATATATTTGCTGATCATTTGTATTTTGTTTGTTTTGTGAAGTGCCTGTTTAATTCCTTTGCCAATTTATTGAGTTATTTGTTTTTTGTTTTTTGTTTTGGTGTTAGGGTTTTTGAGTTTGCAAGTGCTTTTTTTTTTTTTTTTTTTTTTTTTTTTTTTTTGTACTGGGGATTGAACTCAGGGGCACTCGACCACTGAGCCACATCCCCAGCCCTATTTTGTGTTTTATGTAGAGACAGGGTCTCACTGAGTTGCTTAGCACCTCGCCATTGCTGAGGCTGGCTTTGAACTCACGATCCTCCTGTCTCAGCCTCCCTAAGTGCTGGGATTACAGGCTTGCGCCACCACGCCCGGCTTGCAAGTGCTTTTTTTAAAAAAAATAATATATGGGCTGTGGCTGGGGCTCAGTGGTGGAGCGCTTGCCTGGCATGTGTGAGGCACTAGGTTCGATCCTCAGCACCACATATAAATAAATAAATAAAGCTCCATCCACAACTAAAAGAAATGTTTTTTAAAAATGAGCTGGATTTTGGGCTGATTTCCCCTTTCCTGTCCTCACTGGAGCCATAGGCATCTGACCGTGCTCCCAGGTGGAATGAACCCCAAGAAGCCTCACCCCCATTCTGACTTGTCCCAACTGAGGGACGACATCACGGAAAGCTCTCCTGCCACTTGACGTGACATTAGGGAAGGCGAAGGTCACACCTTCCCGCTGCTCCAGTGCCCAGGCAGAAGCCGAGGCCCAGCTCTCCTCCGGGGTGGCGGCACGGGCTCACTCTCCTCCCACTCTGGTGTCCCCTCACCTGTGTGAGGACCTCTCTTGGGTCAGAAGTGGGTAGGGACAGAAAAGCCCTTTGCCCCGCTGTCCTGCCGCTCTCCTTTCCCAGGCTGCCTGTGCCCTCGGGGTCAGGGACACCTCCAGCCTCAATAGGGAGGCTTTGTCCCTAAGTTCACCCTTACCCCACCCTCTGACAGGGCACTGGACGGTGTCCTGGGGCTCCGGGCTAGCTGGCGCCATGTCAGGGCCGCCCTAGGTTCCAGGACAACAGCCTCTCTGAACATGAGGCCCTGATCCAGGAAAACCCACCGTCTGCCCACAGACAGCAATGGGGTGACTCTTGGCCACAGGACAGTGACATGAGAGTGACGTCACACCATGCACATGTGCCAGGTTGTCAGGGTGTGCGAGGCTGAGCCCAGAAGTCTTTACCCAGGAGCTCTTCACCTGCCCTGAGCTTTCCTCGGCCCCCAGCTTCCCTCCCCAGGGCCTCTTGCTCCTCCTGGTTCTTAATGCAGTTAGGACCATCTGCCCCATCTCACCTGAAGCCCCCACAGTGCCCACCCAGGCTGCCCCTAGACAGGTGCATGTTTGCAGGGACCCAGAGCCTAGGTGTCCGCCTACAGCCTCTAAGGTCAGAGTCCCAGAGGTGGCCCTAGAGGTGGCCCCACAGGGGCAGAGCTCCACCCAGGGCTGCATAGAACAGTCTCCTCCAGGGGCCCCCAGGGAGGAGGCCGCCCCTCCCACCAGATCTGCAAGGCCCCTGCTCCACCCTGCTGGTCACCAGTGAGCATCTGTGGGCTCAAATACGGAAGTTTGATTTCTAGAAAAAAGGAAAGGATGAGAAGAATCCAAAGGCGGCAGCACGTGTGCTCAAGGCTGCCTGGGGGAAGAGCTGGCTGCCGCCTGCCCTCGCTCCCAGAGCCCCAGGTCTGGCTTGGGACCTGGCTGCCACCTGCCTCGCTCCCCGAGCCCCGGGTCTGGCTTGGGACCTGGCTGCCACCTGCTTCGCTCCCCGAGCCCCGGGTCTGGCTTGGGACCTGGCTGCCACCTGCCCACTCAGGCAGATGCTTGGAGGCTCTGCCCTGGCTGCTCTTTGCTCTTTTCTGCAAAAGGCAGGGTCATGAAAGTTGAAGACCCTCTGAGCAGTGTGCCAAGGTCCCCCCGCCCCAGTCTCCAGGTGTAGGAGGCAGACCTGGGAGCACAGCTCTGCCTCTCGGGGACAGTGGTGGCTCTGGTGGCAGCTCCAGAGGCGCATCCCTGCCCACCATGTGCAGGTGTTTATTATTCTGAAGCATCCTTCAAGGCCAAGTCCAGAACCTTCTCCAGTTCTTTCAGTAGTGCTTATTTTTCCACAAACATCTGGTTATGGCTATTAAATCAACAGCTGCTCAAGTTACCTGGAGTGGGTTCTGCTGCCAGAGGTCATGTGATCTCAGCACCACGAAAGTGGCCTGGGCCAAGTGGATGCCCTAGCTGAGGACTCCAGGGACACATGCCTGTGAACAGCCACTCGGCACCACAGCTCGCTGCAGTGAGGGCTCCGGAGAGGGTGTTAGAAGGGTGGGTGTGAGGAAAAGAAAGGCAATGGTTCGTTTTGAGAATGAATTATTGAGGGGCTGGGATTGTGGCTCAGTGGTGGAGCACTTGCCTCGCATGCGTGAGGCACTGGGTCGGATCCTCAGCACTACATAAAAACAATAAATAAATAAAATAAAGATATAAAAAATGATCTTGCCCTATAAAAAAAAGAATGAATTATTGAGACTTAAATATAAAACTGGCATGTAAGAAAGGCAGCAGGAGGGGAAACAGCAGAATGGAAATGTACGAGCAGTTAACACCAAAATGTAAAAACGCACAGTCCCTGGCCAACAGGAGGCAAGAGGGAAGGGGCTGCCCCACCAGCAGGGACAAAGGGGGCTCAGTCCAAGGAGACTCTTCTGCCACAAGAGAACAAAGTGGGGTGGGGACAACTAGAGGGACATTTCTTTTAATAACCCAGGAGGAGACAATAAAACCCAGGTGATGTTTGGGAAGGCAGTGCACCCCACAGCACTCAGCCAGTGAGGAACGGTGGGGGGTGCTGACTGCACCCACTCTGGATGTGCCCGACCACCAGGCACCCGATCCTACAGGACTGTCACGGAAGCCTCGCTTCCCTGGGCCTCAGTCCATCCTTGGAGTTTGGACAGGCCAGCGTGTTTCTTGTTGGAGGAGGTTGGGTGGGAGGTTGGAAGCCGGAGTGCCCTGGACAGGGTGGCCTCGCAGCTGAGCCTCCCCACAGATCCCACCTAGAAGGAAGGGCCAGAGGAGGCCGGGGAGGCACCGATGTGACTGGTGAAGACGCAGGGGTCAGTCGCCCTTGCCGGGTGGGGTCCTCTTGTGGAGCAGTCACTACTCCCACTTCATGGTGCTTGGATGGGATGAGGTGGCCTTTTCCTGTCAGCTGGAGTGGCCTTGGCTGGTGTCTTGTTCCATGGCGTTTTTTGTGTTCATCGGAACACCATGGTCTCGCGGGGGGCCCGGCCACCTCCTGATGCCGGGCACTGTTATAGGCATCTATGTGTGCATCCTGTGAGGTAGGTGAGCCTGATTGGTCACAAACGGGGGGACGACTGAGTCCCAGCACCTGGGACTCACAGGAGGAATCTTGCTGATGAGTAGGCCATGGTGTGTTGGTGGCTGGGCCTCTTGCTTCTCCCCCAGTTCAACCTCCCCACAGGGAGTCTGTGGTCAGCTGATGGGGATGGATGATGGGTGGTCCAGGAGGGCACAGCCCAGCACTGAGGTCCCGCTCAGCCATGATGGACTGATAGAGTCTCCCTCACACACTTATGGCTGCCTCCTGGAGGCCACTGGTGGGGGGACCTCAGTGGTCAGCCCCTCAAGGCTGGCTCTGCTCAACACCACACCCCTTCCCGGGGCCCTCATATCCAATGCTAGTCTGACGACAGAGCACAAGGTCCTGGCCGTATTGAGCTAGCCAGCTCTGACAGGCCACCCTAGTTCCAGGGTCGCCCTGGGGCTGGCTGAGGCTGTCAGCAGGGTGCCCTACAGCTAAGCTTCCCCTCTGCCCTCCTTCTTCCCCTTTCTATCCATAGACGTTTCCCCCAAACATTTCTGCGGCTTCGACTTTTCCTTTTCTTTCTTCTTTGTGGTACTTGGGATGGAACCCAGGGCCTCGCACTAAGCAAGTGCTCTACCATTGGCTATTAAGTCTTTTAAGAACTGTATTGTGAGACAGTGTCCAGCTGACCTCAAACTTGTGATCTCCCTGCCTCAGCCTCCCGTGTAGCTAGGATTATAGGTGTTTGCCACCGTGCCTAATTTCCTCTAAACATCTCTGTGTGTGTGTGTGTGTGTGTGTATACCAGGGATTGAACCCAGGGGTACCACATCCCCAGCCCTTTTTATTTTTTATCTTTAGACAGGGTCTCACTAAGTTGCTTACAGTCTCTCCAAGTTCTGAGGCTGGCCTCAAATTTTTGAATCTCCTGCCTCAGTCTCCTGAGCTGCTGGCAAGAGCCAGCATGCCTGGCTAAATACCTCTAAATAAACGTCCTCCTGAGAATTTAGCAGCCTTTTCTTTTATGAATTTTAGGATAAGCCAGAGACAAAGAAAAAGAAAGAGCTAAAGGGTAAAAATAAATAATATTAGGAAGAAAATTTGGAAACATAACCAGAGGTTCTACAATTATTAAAAATCTGGTAAGAGGTTGGTATGAATGTTTTGTTCAATACATTTGAAAGGACATTGGATAGGTAGTTTCCTGGAAAAATATAAATTAGGAAACTGAAAAAATAATTAAAAACCTATGACAATTATGGGTTGGAGATACAGCTCAGTGGCAGTGTGCTTACCTCATGGACGATCCACAGCACCATGACAAAACAAGGATCTCCAAACCTGTAACAATTAAATCTAAAATTTTCTCCAAATGATGCATTTAAAAGTAATTTCTACAAAATCTTGGAAGAGTCGATCATTCCAAATCTTTAACCAAACTTACCAGAGAATAGAAAAAGAAAGACTACTAGACTGCGCATGTGTGTCTTGTGTGTGGTCTAATGTTGGTAATAAATGCAAACAAGGCCACTATAAAGAAAAAAAATCACATTGATGAACACAGATGTAAAACTACAAAGCACATCTTAGCAAAGCCAATTAATTCAGCACTGTATAAAGGTTTGTTTCAAATGACAACCAGTTGAAGTTTGTCTCAGGAGGCAGGGTGCCAAGTATACAGGATGCTGCTCTAACGCTACAAAATGGATTTATCTCATCTCCCAGGTACGATCAGCTTTCAGTTCACAATCTTGTCATCTAAATCAAGTCTGGGTCAGGGCGAGACTCCTACAGCCTAGTTCCTATATATTCAGCTCCTCCAGGGAAGCTTCTGGTGGCCTGTACGCCCACGACACCACCAGACGGCTTTCCTGCCTCTGCCCTCCTGCCCCTCGTTGCTCTCACAGCTAGTGTGCACCGTGCGACTGGCAGAGGAGCGCAGGTCCATGGCAGTTCTGAAAGCCAGCTGGGCAAATATTGGCAATTCTTCGATAGGTCTTCAGGTCTGTGACTAATTCTCCATGGCTTGGGCTCCACCCTCTGAGCGCTTGGTTCTGAGCCCTGAATCATCCTTTTTTTGTTTTTTTTTTTTTTTTGAGACAGGGTGTCACTAAGTTGCTGAGGCTGGTTGGAACTTGTGGTCCTTATGCCTCAGCCTCCAGAGCATGCATCACTGTACCTGGCCCCCTGAATCTTCTTGTTAAAAAAAAATTTATTTATTTTTTTATGGCAGAGAGCATACTTCATGATCTCACAACTCCTCAGCCTGCTTCCTTCTAACATCTCCTTCACTTTGTCCTTCTCTGCTTTTTAAGTCCACACTGGTGCTGTCTGTGCTGATGTCATTCTTCCAAAACCTCCGTGGGCCAGACCATGGTGGCCCGCCACTCTCATCCCAGCCACTTGGGAGGCTGAGGCATAGGACTGCAAGTTTGAAGCCAGACTCAGCATTAGAGAGACTGAGTTCGAACCCCAGTACTGAAGGGAAAGTCTGTGGCCCCCTGCGATCTCCACTGAGCATTAGAGAAAAGAAGCACCAGAAGCCTCTGGAGTAAGTCCTTGTCCACCTTGGGCTCCTGCTAGCGTGGCTGGGGCAAAGCCTGGCCCTGTTGATTGGGGCACACCTTAGTCTTTTTAAAGGAGCTTTGATGTGACTGAGGATGACTGTGGGCATCACCTTTGACCTTTCTGAGGTCTCGACAGGAGGCCTCACAGTCATACCCATAGCTACCCAGTGCCGGCTTCTCCTGGATTCAGAATTTGTTCAGAAGCCCTTTCTTGAAGTGTCTCCATTTGGAGATGCTGAGAAACTCCCAAACTACCAAGCACTGATCCCTTTTTAGCAGGCTTCTTGTTCATTCTCTTTGGGCGTGTTTACCGTAAGCAGCGAGAGGGGTCCAAGCGGTGCCTTCATCATCTTGCTGGGAGAACAGAAGGTCTCCATTGCTGTGGACTTTCCACTTTCCACCAGGGCCCCAGGCAGCGGGGCGCACTTCCGGCCATCAGGTCCCCGATCTTGGATCTCTTCCCCTCCAGCTTCCAGTAACACATCCCCCTTCCTTGTTGTCCCGCCCAGCACCCTCACCACCCTGCTCCCTGATGGTCTCTCCAGGGCACTTCAGCCTTCAGCTTCCACACCGCCCGGAAGCCAGTCCTGCCCTTGGTGGTGCAGAACATAAGCTCAGATCATCGCCCCATCGCCCCATCGGGTGGGTCAGAGTCTGCAGAACAGCTGAGCTGGGCCCCTGAGCAGCACATGAGGGCCAGGGCTGCAGGAAGGGGTTGGCTTTTCCACACGCAGAGGGAAAGGACGCCCTTCCAAGCTCCTTCAGGAGGCCGTGGGCAGGTCTCAGGTCCCTGCTTGCTGCTGGCCCTGACCATGGGGCTGGTCACGCCACGGCAGCTCACTTTTCCCAGATTTAGAGACACAGAGAAAGATCAAGGGAGCGGGTGCGGCGGAGGTTGGCCCTTACGTCAGTGGCATCCGGCTTTTTGCTTAGATATTAAAAGATGACCACTAGGTCTAGTGCACCCTCAAGGTGAAAGGTTAAACAAGGTGCAAGTACCAGCGGGCAGGAATCCCTGTGGGCATCTCAGGACGGTGAGACCCCCAGCACCCAAGGAGACACAGCTCATGCGGGAAGAGCAGGCGTTTCCCGGAAACAGAAAGCAAGTGTTGTAAACCCACCCAGGGAACCCTCGGCATCACATCAGCCTGAGCAGTACACACCCAGGCCTCAGTCCCTGGCAGGGAGCAGCCCGCCCCTGGCCAGAGCCACACTCACCCTGCTGTGGCTTGAGGACCTTCAGCCACCTGACACATCCCTGTGGGACTCCAGTGCCAAGAACTGGGAGGCACTGGCAGCTCCCCGCACCTGGAGGGACACAGTGCCTGCAGGAGGAAAGCACCCCCTTGCATATGCACTCTTAGGCCCCTCTCTCGAGGGACTGAGGCAATTGGTGCCTAACACGAGGAAATTAGACATGAGAAATGCAGGAGAAGGGAAGCCCCGACTGCGGGTCTTTATCCCATGTGTATGTACATGTGTGCACACACGCCCAGAAAGCTGCTCCAAACACTCCTGAGGGCGGAGGAGCTGGCCACGTGGCCCTCTCATTCAACTAGTTGACTGCTCAGCCAAAAACAGCCCTGGGCTCGGAAACTTGGATTGGATCTGAGCGGGAGTGCCTGAGGTCATCCCAGGGATCCAAAGGCAGAAATGGCTGGCTGGGAATATTTCCCTGGATCAAGGCCTGATATCCACGGGAACTGGGACACAGGGACACAAACCTTCCCTGGAGGCCTCAGCACAGGAAGGTGGAGAGTCAGACAGCAGGGTGTGTGTATGTGGGGGGGGACCCCAATCAGCCACCCAGCCACCCCACCTCCAGTCATGGATGGGGCCAGCTCTCAGGGCTGGGAACAAGACGCTGTATACCCCCTGCCAGCTTTCCCTCCACAGCCTCTCACCCAATGGGCAGACAATCTCGCCCCCGCTCCAGCAGCAGGGAACAGCTTTGACCATGGTAGTGATTCTGAGGCCAGGAAAGTGCTCCCACCACTGATGCCTCAGCCACCCTCTCCTCTGAAACAACCCCTCGGAGGTGACGGACAGGAGGTGGCTAGGCATGATTGAGGGTCCAGGAGGGCAAGTCAGCAGCTTCTGACCTAACTCATCTCAGGAAGGGGAGGAAGAGAGACATCCTGGACAGCCCTCTTTGGGATAAAGCTAAAGTAAAGCTCTGAAATAAAATAAAATAAAGCTCTTTATCTTTGGGATAAAGTAAAGCTCTGAAACATAGTCTCTACAGTAAGGAAAAATCTCCTTCTAGTGAAGTATCACCTATCAGGACTGGGGATGTGGCTCAGGGGTAGAACACTTGATGACATGCAGGTAGCCCTGGGTTAGATTCCTAGCACCCCCCCAAAATAAAATAATAATAATAATAAAAAGAACTGGGGATGTAGCTCAGTGGTAAAGCACTCCTAGTTTCAATCCCCAAGACCACCCTAAATCACATATCATACAAATAAACAGAGCCTCATACAACCACTGTATAAATAACTTTCCTTTAACAAATTATTTCAGATCACAGGCATAGTTTTGAACTTCCTTGTTGTTGTTGTTTTTTAGGAGATTATTCAAGATGGTTAAATTGGCTTCCTAAATTAAAAAAATAAAATCATTGCAGCTAGGGAGGTGAAATCATTAAATTGTGCAAATTCGCATAAAGTACTCATTTCAAACATCAGTTTTTAACATGTATCAAATAACAGAAAAATCTCCTGTTATTAAGTGAAAACTGTACACAAACATCCTTACTGGTCTTGCTTGTGTTTCAGGAGCTGTGTCGCTGTTAAGCTATGCAAGTATTCAGACAAAACACCTCCATCTGGCCAACGCCGGCTCTTCAAAGCACTTCTGCAAAAACACTCCGCAGTACCAGATGGGCACCCTTCCCTCTAGTTACCAACTCGTTTCCTGGAGAATAACTGGAAGCCGGGTGTGAAAACCTTAGGAATTACAGATTTACCTGTAAGTTAGACAGACACATTAAAAACCATCAACTTCTAAAGCCATTTTTTATTTCCAATTTACAGTGGCAGAAATCGATTAGATGCCAGTTGCAAACAGGCAGCTCTGAGCCTTGTGTGGGCAGCTGTCCCCTTCCAACAATATCTCCTTTCAAACCAATGCTGTGTATGTCATAACTATATTTAGAAATAACGTTGAGGAAAATCTTACTGCTGCAATTCCAGGCGGTGAAGGAGAGGGAAACACGTGGAAAACTTCCGCAGCGGAACGCGTAAAAGTTCAGGTGGCCCCCTCCTCAACCAACTCCAACACCAACTGGGGGTGCCAATCACCACCACAACAGAAACTTCAGCAACAAGTTCCAATGAAAGAAAAGGATGGTCTTGTCTCCACACAAGGGGAAATGAGCTTTTTTTGGTTTCTTCTTACAGCGCTGTCGGAGGTAAACAAGTTGCCAAGTTTGGGCCAGGGCGCAGCGGCGGGCAGCCTGAAGTGTGGCTCTGGGCTGGGATGCGGAAGCACGCGCTGTTTGCGGCTGGGTGGCTTTCTTCTAAAAGGCACTGAGCACCGACACCGAGCTTCAGAAGTCGCGAAGCGCGATCGACACGGAAAGCTGGCGGTCGCACGCTAGCCGATGAACCTCTCGGACGGCCACGTATCCTGGGCGTTGGCGGGGACGCGGGGCGCCTCCTCCTCCGGCGGGGCCAGGGCCTCCATCTCGCGCACCACCTGCGTGAACACGCGGTCCACCATCAGCTTGCTCTTGGCCGTGACCTCCAGGAACGGGCAGCGCCACTCGCGGGCCAGCGCGCGGCCCTGCGCCGTCAGCACCTGGCGCTCGGCGTCCAGGTCGGCCTTGGTGCCCACCAGCACCAGCGGCACGGCCTTGGGCCCCCGCAGCCGGCCCATGCGCTCGCGCAGCGGCCGCACCGCCTCGAAGGAGGCCTCGCTGCACACGCTGTACAGCACCACGAAGCCGTCGCTGTTCCTGATGTACAGGTCCTTGAGGGTCACCAGGTGGTCGGCGCCCACGGTGTCCACGATCTCCAGCAGCGCGGGCGCCGCGTTCACCTCGATCACCTTGCTGAACAGCTCTTCCACCGACGACTCGCAGCGCTCGGGGAAGCGGCCGCACGCGAACTGCGTGGCCAGCGCGGTCTTGCCCACCGCCATGCTGCCGAGCAGCACCACCCGGTAGCCCTTGGCTGGGCGCAGCACCAAGCCCGCCATGGCCAGAACGCGAGGGGACGCGCGGCCGCAGGGAGCGGGCAATGGCGCGCGGAGGCGGGGGCGGGGAGGGCGGGGGGCGGGCCGGGCGGGACGGCGGGCTGGGCGGGGCTGGAGGGCTCCCCGGAGGCCCCGCGCACGCCTTCGGGGCCCGGGAGCGGTGGGCGCCTCCCTGAGCCCCCGGACCTGCTCGGATCTGTCCCGCGGGTCGAGGTGGACCCAGCACCCCAGCCAACGAGATGCGGGCCCTGGCTCTGCGCCTCTTGCCTCCCGAGCTCCTCTCAAGTCTCGCTCCGCCCTGGGCCGGGGCGTCCTGGCGGCAGCCAGCCCCACAGTCCCTTCTCCAGGCCTCCCCTCTTCCTCCAGCCTCCGGTCTTGGCTAGATCCCCCGGAGCTGCCAGGCCCTGCTCCGGCTTTCCCTCATATTCCGCCTAAAGGCCAGCTGGGGCCCCTCAGTCAGCCCCGGGCCCTGCTGTGCTGACTAGGGCAGCCCCTCTGTCTGCGGATCTGAAGGTAACCTGATTCCTTCCAGGGCAACCCAGGAAATGCAGGGATTTCTCCAGCATTCCAGATGCAGCCTGATGGACCTAGCCAGGCGGCCCGCTCAAGGTCAGGCCTGGCTGTGCCTGCAGCTGAGGCCCTCTATGCAAGGAGGACCCCAGGCTCAAGGGCAAGTGAAGCAGGAGCCAGCCAGGGAGGTTCACACTGAGGGTCCCTCGTACCTTGTGCCCTTTAAGACTCACACCCCCACCTCACTCTGGCCAGCACCGTCTTTCTGAGCAGAGACCTGGGATCTTGATAACTGTCAACCACAGCCTCCCCAACTAAGCCCTCCCAGGTTTCCCCGCTGTGTCCTCCTGATAAAATCAAGAATTTTCACCAGGGCCTAAGAGTAGAATGACCCAACCCAGGTCATTTTCCGAAGTGCAAAGGGCGCACTCAGCAGTGGCTGTGATTACTACTTGTGAAGAGGCCCTCCAGGTTCTCATTTTCCACCCTCACCTCCTCAGGCCCCTTGTACTCCAGCTAGATAACCTACTACTCCTTGCTTTCCCAGCACCTTGACGGCTGGGCCCCAAGTGCTGGCATGGTCTGCCTAAGCTCCTCCGCCCTCTGCCTGGTTGCCTTAGGACCTCCAGAGCTCCTGGGCGCTCTAGTTGGGCGCTCCAGTTGGCAGTGCCTGCACCGTCTTTTCTCCTGTGTGGAATATCCTGGAGCCACCCTCCCTCCTGTGCAGCCTTGTCCAGGAAGGGCCCCAGCAGTGGCTGAGCTGACTGTCCTGCCTCCTGGGTGGCAGAGGCTCAGGGGCAAATTTTTAAGTGCCCACAGAATACGTCCTGCATAGCGGTGTTTGTGGTCAGCCACGGAATGTGCTTTCCTATGAACACTACCGAGAAGGACTGGGTGTACAATCAATAGCAGTCATACATTGACCATGACAGATAACGTGGTTTCTTCAAAAAAGAAATCTTAAAAATACTTTTTCAGACTTGCAGGTAAAAAAACCAGAACTCCATCTGATAAATGGATAACCACAAATGTTCCCTGGAGAAAC
This sequence comes from Xerus rutilus, assembly GCA_028644305.1. NCBI lineage: Eukaryota > Metazoa > Chordata > Mammalia > Rodentia > Sciuridae > Xerus > Xerus rutilus. Next base: position 1,710,049 of record CM053401.1, read on the forward strand.
ACAAGTGTGGTCCAAGTTTCACCTGCTTCCCACAAACACTTTTGAAGGAACACAGGCAGCCCACACCCCAAAATGTCACAGAACACAAGAAAATCACCATGAGAACCACTGGACTGTGCAGCCAGGGGCCATAGCTGGAAAACTGCAACATTGGTATTATGGAACATGCAATAGTTACATCTTATGTGTTTAAAGAAAAAAAAAGAAACAAAGTAACAATAGCCAGAGAACAGACATTGTGTGGGAGCAAGTAATTTGAAAGATATCCCTCCCCTCAAAAAACCCTTCTAGGAGTGCAAACTATGAAAATTTGCTATTTTAATTCATGTAATATGTCCATTGATACATATGATATTGTGATATAATAAGGAATCTACATTTGAGGCTTAAATTACCAGGGCTCATGCCTGGGAGGGGTCTGGGAGCTAGAGCTGGGGAGGCCCAGAGCACTGTCTTCCAAGCCAGCATTCCCAGCAGTCGCCACCAGCACCAGATGATGTGTCTTCCCAGCAGCAGAGCTGCCCATTGTCACTGGAGAGGGCTCCAAGGAAGTCCCCCAAAAGGGTGAAGGAGACCTTACCTCACCTTGGCAGGTTTTTGACCAACACCAGAGAAAGGAATTTCAGGACGTGTCAAAGAGGCTTTTAAAAGGGTGTATTTAGGGGCTAGGGCTGTGGCTCAGTGGTAGAGCGCTTGCCTAGCATGCGTGAGGCACTGAGTTCGATCCTCAGCACCACATACCAATAATAAATGAATAAAATAAAGATCCATCAACAACTAAAAAAAAAATTTTAAAAAAAAGGGTGTATTTATTTTTATGTTCATAAAAGCAGATTTCTTCAAGAAAGCCTCATAAAGCAGGTCACACACTCAGAAGGAGTGAGCTGTCCTTTGGGGTCTTGGGCTCTTCCTTTCAGAGGAACTGTAGACAGTGCCAGGAGAAGTGTGTGGGGTGACACCATCCTGGTGAGCTGGGGCTCTTATTGGTGGGCATTCACTGGGGTCTGGTTCTTTCAGATGTCTAGGTTGAGGTCATCTAGTTGATAGATGATATTTGGCATACACCCATAAGTCTTTAACATCATTTTCCCTTAGCTTTATTTAGTCTGGGGAAAAAAACAAAAACAAAAACCCGCCTGTGTAAGCTAGCAATGTATGTAGACATGAATCATCTAGACTCCATTCTCTAAGACTCTTGGCTTTTTAAGGATTTATGAATTTATGTTAAGGAAAATAGGCATGGAAAGTAAAGGTGGGGGTGTTTATGGAGTTTCTTAGATTAAAAGTTGCAATTTTGTGGTTTGGTCCTGTGAGCAGCTGGGACACTTCGCCAGGTCCATGATGGCCTCCAGATTGCACTGTCCTGATGGCCAGCACCGGAGGCCAGCTCTGCTTGCTTACTGACTGAGCAGGACTGAAGATGAATGTGTAGCTCCCCAACTAAGCAGGACTCCGTGAACCTGCTGCTTTAATGCTTTAGGATGTTTGATTACGTCATCATTGCGAACGTTGGTCCTAAAGACGAGTCTGAATCCTACAAGCCTCAGGAGAGTGCACTATCCCACAAGCCAAGGGAAATAAGAAGCCATTCGGCTCTGTCTTCAAGCCCCTGTTCAACACCTCACCGCTCTTCCTACCGTGAGAGATGAAGCTGCATACAAACCAGGAGGAGGACCGCCAGGAGCCACCTAGGCCTGCGTTTCCCACCAGATGCCTTCATGATTTGGGCCATGATGCAGAATAAAAAGATGTTTATGCCAGGTGTGGTGGTGCATACCTGTAATCCCAGAAGCGGGAGGATCGTGAATTCAAAGCCAGCCTCAGCAAGTTAGTGAGGCCCTAAGCAACTTAGCAGGACCCTGGCTCAGAGTAAAACACAGAAAGGGCTGGGAGTGTGTCTCAATGGTTAAGTGCCCCTGGGTTCAATCCCTGGTACAAAAAAGGGAGAGAGAGAGAGATGAAGGGAGGAAAGGAGGGAGAGAGGAAGATGTTCGCCACCCCTCTGGCTGTGATCCACCAAGAAGAACCTAAAGAGAAAATTCCAAGCATTAAGGAACAAGATCTAGTTCCTCCACACGTTTTCCATGGTTGGGACACTTGTGATCGGAGCACCCTTGCTGGGGGTCTTGTGGTCCATCTCTTCCCACATCGGGGAGACAACAGGAAGGCAGCAGGTCTTCACCTCCCCACTGGCCTCTGAACACAGCAGCCCAGCCTGCAGCATTGGAAGCACTCAGTGCACACCCTGCTCCAGGCGGGGCCCAACGGTGGCCTCTGCACTAGCCCCTCACAGGCTGGGGGTTTCCATGTGAATGCTTGCCAATAGATGCTGCTTTGTCCAAGTGTCCGTACTGTGGAAACTCGAGTTCTCATCAGACTCAGGGAGATGGCACAAGGACAGTAGCTAGTCAGTCAGCAGGAGCAATGAGATGCGGCCACAGACTCTCTCATACCTGAACCAAGACATAAAACAAGAGATGCCCTAAGGCCTCCTCAGTGCCCCTCCACGTCTGATCTGCGCCTCTGTCTCATGCACACTCTGACCGGCCATGCCCTGTCGGTCCCCCGAGTGGCTGGCTGGGTGCTGCCTTGGGGATTGCATCCTGCCACATGGGAAGGCAACAGTTCTTTTTGTGTCCTGGGCCAAAACCAGTGCTGATTGATTACCTTGTCAACTTCCTGTCTCTCCCCAGTGTCACACACTGACGATGAAAATGTCTTTATGTCAATTTTATATTTCTTTAGGCATATAGAAACTGAAAATGGACAAAGTCTGGAACTGTAGGTTTGTGTTCATCTCTGACATTTTTTTCTTATAAATTAATGTCTACATTGGGGCAAGAGTCAGTTGTCGAGGAGGAATACGCGAGGGGGCGTATGTGTATGTGTTTGTAAGTGTAAGTCTGCAATATGTTGTTTGGCGCGTGTATTTTCTTAGCTGCAGAAAAGAGAAATCCATTTCCCTTTTGAAAATGTCCTGTTTCCAGAGTTGGAAATTATTCTTAAGTCATATTTGGTAGAATGAGCATTTCCACTCAAAACACATCAACCAACCATTCTAATAAGCCCTTTTGTCAAAACCAAACCCTTGTGAGACACAAGTGCCTGGTGGGTCCTGTTGGAGTCCTCCAGGGCATCTAAATAGTGTCACCAATTCTGCCAACACAGGGCTAAGAGAGGGAAAGGGGCACTCATCTGGATTGCTTTAGTTCTCTTGCCTTAAATAAATCCCAAACTCAAAAAGGATTTGAGGTGAATGTCATTAAATGGAATGGAATGTGCCTCTTTACAGCTAAATAAAGCTCAGCTTTAACTTTATGTTAAAGAAGAATGCCAAGGAGGATATCTGGGCAGATTTACTTCTGAAGATCACTTCAATGCCAATTAATTAGTATACTTTTCCCAGAATCCCCCCAAATGGCTTAGGATTCCATAAATAGAACAAATTAGATTCTACCCCCAAATATTCATAAGTAAATCCCACTGCTCTTAAAATGAGGTGATTGTCACTGTAGTATGCTATTTTTAAGTCCTTTGGGTATAGACCGAGGAGTGGAAGAGCTGGGTCAAATGGTTCCATTCCAGATTATCTAAGGAATCTCTGTACTGCTTTCCAGAGTGGTTGCACCGGTTTGCATCCCACCAGCAATGGATGAGTGACAGCAGCACAACAGACAACAGGCAACCCTGGAGCCAGCCTCCTTGTCCATCAACAGAGGAATGGATACAGAAAATGTGGTGTACACACAAAATGGGGTGTATACACCATGAAGATGCCCATCTCGTTCCACCATCTTTCCTGCCCCATGCCCCCTCTTTATTCAGCCATGAAGAAAAATGAAATTGTCATTTGCGAGAAACTGGATGAAACCAGAGACCATTCTGTTAAGAGAAACAAGTCCAATTCAGAAGGTCAAGGGTCATGTGTTTTCTCTCATATGTGGAAAATACAGAGAAATTGACCAAATTATACTGTTGAATTGTGCACATACGCAAATGTGTGACCATGAAGTCCACTGCTGCGTGTGACTACAAGCACCAATAAAAAGGGGGAAAAGTACATTTGAAAATTTTCAACCATGAGCAAAGGAGATGAGGAGGAAATTTTCCTATCCAAGGCTCTCATTAGGACAAGCAGCCAGAGACCCTAAGACTCCTGCCAAGGGCCCTGCCCTCCTGCGGAGTGGGTTTAAAATGAGCATCATTTTCTGGGGGTGGGAGACCATTAGCTGAGCATTAACCCCATGGGGCCCAGGCTGGGGGTCCTCATAGGTCTGGGCAGCCCTGAAAGCCGACTTCGCTGGAGAGACGCAGCTTCAGGTTAGAATGCCACAGTCCTCTCCAGTGACGCTCAGGATCTAAAGTCACCAAGAATGTGCAGCAGCATGCCACCAGAGGCGGGAGCCGCAGGACAGCCTAGCTGGCATCAGCGGAGCTATCAGACTAAAGACAAAAGGTAAACCTGATCGAAACAGTGTAGACTGGAGAAACAAAGGAGGTACTCTAAAAACCACCAGGTTTTGCAGAATTCTCTGTCACCAAGGTCAGAGGCAACAGGCACGGACCAGGCATCACTATTCTCCTGGGTTCCAGCTCCTGCTTAGGGTTGCAGCTGCTCCTGAAGGACCCTTCCTGACCACTGCCCTGTGGACACAGAGCTCCATCAGACCTGGGGACCCTCAACCCTGCAAGTGACCCATAAGCACCATCTCCCTGTGTTCCGCTCAGAAGAGGACCTGGAAAGGGCGGGTCCAGGCCTCGAGGGAGCGCCCTGGGCTCGGCGAACCCCCTCCTGCTTCTCCCTGAATCCCTCCTGTCTCCCTGGGGGGGCTGCCTTGGGAGTGGAGCGTTCCTTTCACTCAAGCGAGGACATAGCCAGCTGTGACACTGTAGCCACATGGGCAGCCTGTTCTAAAGCAGAGGCCAGGAGGCCCCAGGGGGCTTTCCCCCCTGCCCTGGTCTGGGAAGACCCAGCTACAGAGGGTCCCATTCTCTTTTGTCCCCACTGGTCCTGGAGTCCCACGTGGCCCTATAGGAGGAGGGAGCAGGAGAAAAGGTGGCCTGAGACAGTCCCCCTGTTGGGGACCTCCTCAGTCTTATCCACAGGACCTCTGAGCCAACCTCAGAGGGTCTCCTTTCTCCACCCTGTCCCCAGAATCTTCCTGACTGCCCACTCCTTGTCACCCTGGTCCTGGGTGGTGGTCCAGGGGTTGCAACCAAGCCTGGGTGTGGGGTCTCCTGGGGCGGAAGAACCAGACACCAGAGCCCCTGGGACCCAGGGAGAGGAAGGGTGAGGTCTGGGTCTCGGGAGCCCGGGTGGATGAACCTGGTCACCTGCAGCCCCTGGCACCAGGGAGGGGCACAACAAGGTAGAGCCCACAGGGAAAGGGCCAGGGACCCTGTGCCCACCCTCCGCCTCCCCTACCAGGGCAGCGGCCCTGATGGGTCCTCCTCTGCCCACCTGGAGGGAGGAGGCTCTGCCCGTCCCTGTCTGCATGCTCAGTGGGGCGCAACCAGGCCCTGCACACTCAGCCTGGACCACCAGCTGGGCCCTGTAGAGACCTCACACCTGGGGGGACTGCACCCACCAACCTGTGGGCCGGCTCAGCAAACTTGCTGTCCAGGGACACCGTGGATGCTCAGCCCCTTGGTCAGAGCAGGAAGACAGCCCTGGCCGCACAGGGGAGCAGGCCCTGCTGCAGTGAAGCTGGGTCTGCATGACAGGCCCTGGCCACGCTGGGCCCAGGTGGAGGCTCCTGGGCCCTGAGCAGTCTCATGCCAAGGTCTTTATGGGCAGGGTTCTCACGTTCTTGGGCGGATACCGAGGACTCTGCCTGCTCTGTGGAGCGCAGGGGCTGCTGCCTTTCTGGGCCTCTGGACCTCTGGGCATGTCCCACAGGGTGGCACCCGTGGACAGTCCCCAGGCCAGAGCTCAGGCTGCTGCTCTCCTTTTCCTCTTAACCCTTCCCGCTTTGGGCAGGGCCACCTCAGTGGGTCTTGGTTTGCAAGACCCTGGTGACGGAAGAGGCAGGTGCTCAGGGGAGGAGCGAGCGCTGGGTGCCTCGGCGCACAGGCCTCGGTGCCTCTGTTGTGCAGGCTCAGTCGTCCCAGGGGCTCCTGGGAGTCCTGCCCTGGCTGTGTGCAGTTTGGAGGTCAGCCCTGGGTTGTGGGAGATGTGTGCAGAGCTGGGAGGGAGGTGTCGCTCTGTGGCCGCCTCCGTTTCAGAATCTCCCTGGGGCCAACTCTGACTTCTGGCTCCTCATCGTGGCTAGACCTGGCCTCCTGATGGAACTCTCTCCTCCAGCAGAGTGATGCCATTTGGAGCGTCGTCAGAAAAGCTGTCTGGTTGTGGCTCACTGTTGTGTGTTCCTCTCAGGATGGTGTCCCTGTGGGCATCTGCAGGCTGTTGATTGAGGTCCAGGACCTCCAAACAGTTGTTGTTCATTTTTGTCCAGAGTTTGCAGATGTTATCACTCAGTCTTTTTCCCCTGCTACTAGGGGATGGGATCCTGGGCCTCACACATGCTAGGCAAGCCCTCTGCCATCAAGCCACATCCCCAGCCATATCTATATCCAGATCTATCTATGTACATATATATATATATATTTTTAATTTAGAAGCAGGCTTTTGATGAACTTGCGATCCTCCTGCTTCAACCTCTGGAGCCGCTGGGACTACAGGCGTGCCCCCCTGCACTCAGCTCAGCTCTCTCATTTGGGATTGTTTATTTGATGTGGGTTTGAAGGTGCTTGGCTAAGTCTTTGTAGAAGTCCCAGGTTCAAAATTTTAAAAATAGTTTCTTGAGGTTTCATCTAATTGACTCTCTATCTGCTATATTCATTTCAATTAGACAAATTAAAGACCGTGTTAAGTTCACATTTTTGGCAAGGAACTCCACGGGGGACGTATGCTTCATTGCGCGGCAGACCAGGGTGTCCACACCCATTCTGTCTCCCAGCCACTGGTTACCTGATGGCTTTAGTGGCTGTTGGTAATCCTTCCCTGAATCAATTATTGCATTGAAGTGTTTAGATTATGATTTTCTAAATCTGTCATTCTGTCAAATGTCAAAGAATAGCTTTCCCTACAAACTACAATGCTGCTGCTTCTTATTATTATTATTTAAATGAGCTCACTGTGCTGACCCCCACGTTTCATTTATTTTTTATTTTTTATATTTTAGTTTGTTTGTTTTGCTACTAAGAATTGAACCCAGGGGTGCTCTAACACTGAGCTATATCCTCAGCCCTTATTTTTATTTTTATTTTGAGACAGGGTCTCACTAAATTGCTTAGGGCCTCGCTAAGTTGCTGAGCCTGGCCAGGAACTTGCTATCTTCCTGCCTTAGCCTCCCGAGCTGCTGGGATTGCAGATGTGTGCCACCGCACCCAGCATACAGTGCTTCTTTTTAAAAAGGCAGAGTAGGGCTGGGGTTGTGCCTCAGTGGTAGAGCACTTGCTTAGCACGTGTGAGGCACTGGGTTTGATTCTTAGCACCGCATATAAAGAAATAAAATAAAGATTCATCAACAGCTAATAAATAAATATATATATGTGTGTGTATATATATATATATGTTTTTAAAAAATGCAGAGTAATTGCTCAACTCTTTCCCTGTAACTGCCAGTTTCCAGAGTCAGAAACTGGCCATAGCAGTCACCCTCTGGCTTTTCCATGTGGAAATCAATGACGACCACCCCAAGAAGGACCCACAGAGGCCATCCCCGCAGCACCTGCGCTGGCAGCAAGTCAGCTCCCTCTCCGGGGCTGGCAGAGACTCCTGAGGGCAGGGAGGAGAAGCTCTGTCCTGATAAGTGGAGCTCAGGGGTCCTGAGCAGAGGCCCTTAGCCTGGAGGGCCTGGAGGCAGCTGAGGAGGAGTGAGGTCTCCTGTGTGACAGGTGTGGCATCATGTTAGTGTTCCTGTCAGCCCCAGAGAAGGGAGGGAGCTGAGTGGGGACGGAGCAGACCTTCCCACTTGGCCACACACCACAGAGAGACCCATGGATGGCCAGGGGAAGGTCAGTAGTGAGGGAATCTCTGGTGTCCCAAGCTCAGAGCCTATTGGACAGCCTAGGACCTCTGGCCCCACCCCACCCACCAGGCTCGGCCTTCTGGGGCCCTCAGGGCAGCAGAGGTCCAGGTGGACTTCACTGACTTGGAAGAGCAGGGCCCAGCACTGGGGCCCCCAGGGCTCCCTGCAGCTCAGCAGAGACCCTGGCCCATGGAGGTGTGGCAAGGGAGCCCAGCGAGCCCCTGGGGATCTTTACACCCAGCCCTGGGCTTCCCGTTCCTACACTGGACTGAGCACAGGCAGGAGCAACTCACTTCCTGGCTGAGTCCAGCTGTGCACAGAGCGGGCAGGAGGGCAGACAGCTGGGGTCTCCAGGGGCCAGGAGAGGCTCAGGATAGGTGGGGGCAGTTCTGGGACAGGCTGGCACCCAGGCCTGCCTTGCGCTGCCCTCACTCATCCTGAGCCCCGACGCTCCCCCAGCCCCTGTCCCCCAAGGCTTGTCTCCCATTGCCTGCCTCAGAGACACCAGGACTCCTTCTCTCCATCTCCAGAGCTTGGCACTGACATCTGGGATTGTGTCCCTGGGACAGGAGTAACAGGCCCAGAGGGTGGGCAGGCCCCTCTGAGACCCTTCCTGTCCTCGTCAGAGGCAGGCCATCTCCTAATGCCCCAGAGGCGTTTCTGCCTGAATGTCTCTTCTCTCTTTATCGCAGCTTCAGATGCAGTCAGCAAAAGCCAGCGGTTTCCACAGTCCCTTAACTGGCCTCTGCTGCTCACTGGCCCAGCTGGACGGGATCCCAGCGTAGGGTGAGGTGGGGGACACAGTGTTCTCTAAGATTCTTTAGCACAGTGTCTGCTGGACACAGAGGTCCATCCTGGTGACCCAGGAGTGGGCTGTGGTCATCACCCAGTATGAGCAGCCCCAGCCAAGGATGAGCATCCCCACAGCCCTGGCCCCCTCCCTCCCTCCTTTTCTTCCTCTGCAATTACATTTTATAATGACTTCTTTAAAAAAATTTTTTTTGTATTTGTAGATGCCTTTATTTTATTTGTTTATTTATTTTTTTATTTTTAGTTGTAGATGGACACAGTATCTTCATTTTACTTATTTTTATGTGGTGCCGAGGATCGAACCCAGTGCCTCACGCATGCGAGGCAAGCGCTCTACCACTGAGCCACAATCCCAGCCCCTTATTTGTTTATTTTTATGTGATGCTGAGGATTGAACCCACTGCTCACACATGCCGGGCAAGCGCTCTACACTGAACTACAGCCCCAGCCCCTTATTCTTAAGCTGGCTGATTTCCTCCCTGTGCCCTTTGACTTGTTTCTCTTGGGACTGTGGGTCTGATGCAGCTTCCAAGGTAAAAAGCCATCTTGCCTGGACTCAGGAGACCCAGGAGGTAGATCAGTCACTCCAGCCTCCCTGGGAACTGAGTGAGCACAGGACACAGCAATCAGTCACAGGAAACAGGTGGGCAGAGTGACCACGTCCTTCACATTGTCCCACAGCACCCCCAGGACCTGGACCTTCCCAGGTGGTCTCCTCCTGTCTGTGGGTTTGGGATTCATTGGCCAGCTTCCCTATATCTCAGCCATCTTGCTCAGCATCCACAGAACTGATTGATATGCCATTTTATGGATCTACTATGGTTCTGTTAGGATCCCCTCTCAGTAGACTTAACAGGCCCCAAAGAGTGACCTTAAACACATGTTACCATCCTTAGGAAAAGGAGGACAGGCAAGCACCATGTCCTGAATGCCTCCTTCCTGTTCCCCAAGTTCATGGAACAAGAACCAGCCTGTGGCTCAGTGGTCAAGTGCCCCTGAGTTTATTCCACGGTACCAAAAAAAAAAAAAAAAGAACCAGCCTGGGCTGGAAAGTCCAGACACACCCTGTCCTGCAGGACGCTGGCTTTCTGTCATGCACATGGGGACCAGGGCAAGCTAATGTTAACTGTAGAAAGGACGCCAGGATACTTGCTCTTTGGAATGCCAGTCTTACAATCAAACCAAGCAAGCTCATGTTTGTCAGGGTCCTCCCAGCCAGGTATCAGTCTCCCCCCTCGTCCAGCGGGGAGGAGGGGATCCCCGGGAGTCCTCGACACGACGGCTGAGAATGGTAAAGTCGTCCGGCACGCAATTACCACGCCTGAGCCAGAGAGTTCTGTCTTAAGCAGGAACTGATTTATTGAGGAGAGATACAGGCTTATATAGAGGAGGGGGTAGGTGTCCTGTTACTGAGCTAAGAATGCCGGAAATGGGATGCACAGAGGCACTTAGATAAGAGAGTATTCATTGTCCATGTCTTGTCCACGAACACGGAAGCAGAGGTCAGCCAATAAGGGCGAGGTGATGGCTCTCCCGGGGCAGCGTGGTCAGGCCCGAGCTGGTAGCTCGGCGCCATTTTGTGGCGTGCCCTGCATGTGTCCCCCACAGTGTTGACGTAGGAAAGCCTGCTCAGTGGCCACTGGGTGACATTGAGGGCTCTGTGGACTGAACACATGCCATTCATGCAGCCAGCTGCCACTGACCAAATGCCATGAGGGACAGAGGCGCTGCTTGGCCTATGAGGGACCGGGGGCTATCTGTTGTCTTGCCGCCACTGGACCTTCCCCACAGGCATTTCTCAGTAAATCCTTAGGCCTTGTCGGCCATCTCTAGGGGTTTCTCTGGCCTCTCAGAGACCCGTCCCTCTGCCCTGGCAGAGTGGACATTGGTCCTGACAATGGCCCTTTTCTCGTGGGCATGATGATGGTGGATTGTGCTTGAGCAGCTGGACCTTACACACCAGTGGCCCAACAAGTATGTAAGGTCCACTGTGAGGGCCTGTTCTGCCTGCTCCACCCACACAGCTGGGACCTTGACCTCTGAGATACAGAGGTGAATCTGACATTGCCCTAAGTCCCTGTCTAAAGCTCTTGGTGGCTTGGACCCCTCTGATCCTTGAACCACACTTAGAACAGTGAGCCTCCACCATCCCCAGGGACATGTGACCTGGTCATTCCATTCTCAGATCAATCTTTCACACAGTACAATCAACGGCACATCTCAGATGAACCAAAAGATGACGTAAAACATCCAAGGTCCCTCCTTGTTTCTGAGAGAACCGAATATGTGCTTCCTAATCCTTTCTCTCTGTGCGTGTTCAACTATGTCTAGAGAATAACATATTCACAACTGGCTCTCCTTTGCACTTGGCAGGATGTCACTCTTTGCCTTACAGGTCCTCCTCCAGCTTTGAGAGTGGTCTCCAACACAAGGGAACACAGCATGGGGCGTGTGAGTTCAGTGACAGCAGGAGCACAGAGGCTGGGAGGGGAGGGGCGAGCTGAGTGTGTGTGGGGGGAAGGCTGCACACTACAGACCCCAGAGCCACTGCTCCACCTGCACAAGCAGCCACAGAGCCCACAGAGCTGATGGACCCGTAATGCCAGTGGATTAATTCCAAAAGATGGAAAAAGAGGACAAGGGGTCAAAGACTGTTGAGGAAAATAAACATGGTCTGTCCTGACGATGGAATGCTACTCAGCCTCGAGAGGGAAGGAAATCTTGCCCTCCTCTGCCCGCCCAGGAGCTGCCTGTGGCCGACTTGCGTACTTGCCAAGTTAAGAGGGCAGATCGCAGGGACAGTGCTGTTCCCACAGTGAAAGGTTTAGATCACGCTGATTCTAGTAAGCTGACGTGCAATTCTGAGTTTTCACAGGAGGCCGTTGGTCTGTGAGACATTAGCACAGGGAGGCTGGACACTGGACCATCTCTGAGGCTTCTCTGCCTGTCTTAAATTACTCCAAAATTAAAAGTTAATGAAACCAGCCAGGCACAGTGGTTCACGCTTGTAATCCCAGCACTTTGGGAGGCTGACACAGGAGAGTCACGAGTTCAAAGCCAGCCTCAGCAACAGCGAGGCGCTAAGCAACTCAGTGAGACCCTGTCTCTACATAAAACACGAAATAGGGCTGGGAATGTGGCTCAGTGGTCGAGTGCCCCTGAGTTCAATCTCTGGTGCCAAAGAAAGAGTTAATCAAACCAACAAAGGAAAAGGATGGGAGAAGATATGTCATGTCAAATTAAATGAAAGCTGCATGGCTCCAATAACATCAGATTTCAGGTGATAGAATCTTATCGGAGAGATCAAAGGGTCAAAACCATCTTAACTGCTGGAGTTAAGAGGTGAGACCTTTAAGAGGGAGTTGAGCCTCCAGGGTGGAGCCCTTATAAGAGGCCTAGAGGTCTTCTGCCCGATCCCACCATGATATTGTCTTTCTTTTTTTTTTTTTTTAAATTTTTTTCTTAGTTGTAGATGGACACAATGTCTTTATTTTATTGCTCTGTATGTGGTGCTGAGGATTGAACCCAGGGCCTCACGCATGCAAGGCAAGCGCTCTACCGCTGAGCCACAATCCCAGCCCCGATGATATTGTCTTTCTATGGCCCACTACCGAGCCCCTCCATCACCACTCACCCGTGACAGAACACACCAAGCACAGGGACTGTTTGCCAAGGCACCGAGAACCACCCTGTTATCTCTGCAGGTCAACGTCAGGAGCCAGAGTCGTCACCTGTGCCGAGGCATTTCATTCCAGCACTGGAGGAGGGGCTGAGGGTGCTGGCAAAGCTCCTGTCTTCCGAGTGCCGCCAAGCCTTGCCTGGCTCCTGAGGTGGACTTTGAGTGTCTTCAGAAATGCTGAGGGTGGCACATCTCCTTCCATCCAGGCCAGTACAGAAGATCCGAAGAAACTAACACTTTAGAGCTTTATAGTCAAATACGAATGTTCATGGCAGCTTTAGTCACAATTGCCCTAAACAGGAAACAACTAAATATCCACCAGTAGAATGAGTGAACAGATCATGCGACAGCCGTTGAATGTGCAGCGATGAATTGCACACTTGTGCACAAGATGGCTGAATCTCACAGATATGGTGTGAGGTGGAGGAAATCAGGTGTGAAAGAGAACAAAGTGGACAGTCCTCTTTATGTGCAGTGCAAAACCAAGCGGTGCTCCTGAGGATCATAGGAGTCACAGGAAGAACTGCTCGTGGAGTGTATTACCCTGGGGGGGGACATCAAGGTGTCCTGGGCTCAGGGGACTGCCCCATGTCTTGATCTGGTTTTACTAGTTATACAGATCGCAAAATTAGTCCACCCACATGCTCAAGATCTGTGTGCTCTGCTGGACACACATCCCATCTCGATTTTCAACATTTAAAATCACTGTGGCATTTAGGTTCAATTTGTTGAATGGAATCTAAAGATTCCGTTTGCTACGTTTGCAGGAGTGAAGTGAGCTCTACTTTCTAGTGCCAACCTTTACAACACCCTAAAGTTATACCCTGAGCAACAATTTAAACATGTTTTTTTAAAAAAGTTAAACGTTGACATAAAAACGGTGAGACCGCACACGGATTTCAAAATTGTTCTGGCGAGTTCTTTAGCAAAAGGTGTGTGTGAAGTGAGACTCAGGGCAAGGGCTGGGAAGGGGTGTACCCAGGAGAGGGCCAGTCGCCACCACTAGAGGGCGAACCCAGCACAGTGAAAGAGAAGCTACGCCCAGTGCTACCTCAGGGCCCAGGCCCACTGGCCCCAGGAACCTCCTGCAGCAGGAGACCAAGGCCTGGCTTCCTGTCTCCAAGGGCCACTCTTCTCCTCCCAGTGCCTCTGGGGTCTGTGCTGCCCCACAGTGGTCCACGGCTGCTCCTGTGAAGCCAAGGGGCCCACAGTCCTAGGCAGTCCCAGGGGCCCCTGACTGACAGGTGGCCACACCCTTCCCAGGAGCTGCCTGATCCAGGACCATAGATGGGATCTGGGGCCTCTGGAGGAAGCTGGGCAGCACGTGGGCATGCAGGAGACTGGAACAGTCCAGACCTTGTCCCTTGGTCCCCAAGGCCAGGGATCTGAGGAACAGTCTTGCAAACAGGGTGGGCCTGAGATGTGTCACCAGGCCAGCATCCAGAAGAGAGACCCGAGGAACGACAGTGTGGATTTGCAAGACGATGCCATTAGCCGTGGCGGAGGGTGGGTCGCCCTGTGCTCTCCAAGGGGCTCTTACAAATTCCCATCTTACAGCTGAGAGTGCAGCTGTAGCGAGCCCAGCCAAGAGTGATGTGAGTTTTATTTTAAAATGTTAATGTTTACAGTGTCTTAAAAACTGCATCCTTAGCAACACTTCAAAGGTATGTTTTAAAGTCCATGGGCGACCCAGCTTCTGCCCTGCCCTGACCCTGGCCCTGGCCCTGGTCCATTGACCCCAGGACTGGATCTCCTTCCTCCCGGTACAAAGGGAGAGGGGCTGGTAGCTGGGATCCCCTTCCTATCCTCCCCACCCCCTGCCCAGCAGGGCCCTCCACCATGTCTTGCAGCCTAAACCTCGGCCACCTGCCTCCTCTGCACCAGTAGGGGACAGAAAGGTCCTCAGAGGGCTGGGTCATGGCTCAGTGGCAGCATGCTCGCCTAGCATGCGTGAGGCCCTGGGTTCGATCCTCAGCACCACATACAAAGCAATAAAATAAAGACATTGTGTCCATCTACAACTAAAAAAATATTTTAAAAAAATTTAAAATAAAGATATTCTGTCCACCTACAACTAAAAAATAATTTTTTTTTTTAAAAAAGAAAGGTACTCAGGGCAGGCTCACTCTTTGCAGGCTGGAGATAAAACCCAGGCCCTCGCACCTCACCACACCCTACCCCAAGTGTTCTGAGCCACACTCCAGCACGAGGGGCTCATTTCTAAGCAAAATCCTAGGTATTCTTACTTCAGTGAAGTTGTAGGAGTCTATTAGAAGAGACTTATTTAAAATTACTTTCTTGTTTCAAAAGCACTTCATTATGGAAAAATGTCCAGACTAAATAAAATAGTAAGATAAGGAACTTTTAATTGCTCATGCACTGAAGAAATGAGCGTGTCTTTTTTTGTTTGTTTGTTTTAGTTGTGGATGAACTTTTATTTTTATGTATTTATTTTTATGTGGTGCTGAGAATGGAACCCAGCGCCTCATACATGCCAGGCAAGCGCTCTACCACTGAGCCACCACCCCAGCCCAAGAGTGCATCTTGAACACACCATGTTTGTTCAAAACAGTTTTGTTTCCACAGATTTGAATAGAGAGGAGTCCCCAGTCCTGCACATCTTAGAGAGCTTTCCTGTCCAGCGCCGCCAGCACCCACCCAGCCCTCGGGCCCTCCCCAGTGCTGTCCAGGGTGACATGGTGTGGAGCAGCCCTGCCAGAGACACAGTTCCACAGGTTCACAGGTTGTCTTAATGTTGTGTCATGGACATTTTTCCACCTCAGAAAAACATACCTGCCTCGATTTTTTGAATGGCCACATTGTACTACATATTGTAATTTATAATTGTTTGCTTTGTTCCCTGTTGTTGGATATTTTGGGAGTTTCCAGTTTTCCTTACAATGAGAATCTTTATATATATGATGACAAATGTTTGTCTTTTTCAGAACTGGGGATTGAACCCAGGGCCTCTATACATGCCGGGCTAGTGCTCCACTGCTGAACTACACCCCCACCCCGTACTGCCATTTCTTTTCTTTTTTGGGGTGGGAAAGGTGGGTGAGTGGGTACTGGGGATTAGACACGGGCATTTCTACCACTGAGCTACATCCCGAGCCCTTTTATTTTGAAGCAGAGCCTTGCTAAGTTGCTCAGGACTTTACTAAGCTCCTCAGTCGGGCCCCAAACTTGCTATCCTTCTGCCCGAGCCTCCCCAGTCACTGAGATCGCACCACTGTGACTGGCTTGTTTTATTTCTGATAACATACATTCCCTAGAAGTAAAATTATGAGCTCAAGGACCTTGTTCAAGGTGAGACAAGACTCTCAATCTCTCTAGATATTTAGCCAAGGGGCGAGCTGTCTTAGGTTTGTCTGAGAAACCTCCCTGTGAGTGCTGGTTAGGAACACTGAAGCGTGGCTACACCACTATCGGGGCCACTCGCCCCGTAAGAACTCACTCATGTAAGAACTCAGCCGAACTCCAGGTTTACTTAAACTTATTCTCAAAAGTTACACAACAAACTCCAAACCCTTAGAATAATTGTAAGTTTCTCCTGTTTAAATAGAAGATTCGCAGCCGGGCGCAGTGGTGCACGCCTATAATCCCAGCACTTTTGGAGGCTGAGACAGGAGAATCGCGAGTTCAAAGCCAAACTCAGCGAAGGCGAGGTGCTAAGCAACTCAGTGAGACCCTGTCTCTACATAAAACACAAAATAAGGCTGGGGATATGGCTCAGTGGTCGAGTGCCCCTGAGTTCAATCCCCAATACCAAAAAAAAAAAATAGATTCACTGTCATTAAAAAAAAATACAAGCAAGTTGGGAACAGTTATGAATTTTCACAAGAGTTCAGTTTTGCATAGAAAAATGAGACTTATGCTCTTGTAAATGGTCATAATTCAATTATCAAATATCAAATATAAATAAAAATTATTAAAATATACCAAAAATATTATTCAATCAAATATTTTTATAATTCAGAATGACATTACCCCTCCATGTTTTTGAGGGGAGGAGGCATCTTTAACACTGTCTTAGATTATTTTTGTTAATTATGTATATTTTCATTTTAAGGCCAATCTCTAGAAATTCATCATTTGATCTTAGAAGCAAAATAAAGGACCTGAGAGGCTCAATTTCACTGGGACAAAAAGAGAAATAAATTAAGAGGCTCTTAATTTATAGCAGCTAAATAAAGAGTGCACATAATTGTTATCACAAAGCATAGAAGCATCTTTTTTAAAAAATTTTTATTTATTTTTTTAGTTGTAGGTGGACAGAATATCTTTATTTTATTTTATTTTTATGTGGTGCTGAGGCTCGAACCCAGTGCCCCACACGTGCTAGGCGAGCACACTACCACTGCGCCACAACCCCAGCCCCTAGAAGCATCTTTTAATGAATATCGTGGCCCCTCCTCAGGGCGGCCTCCTCCTCAGTGGCCTCCTCCTCAGGGCAGCCTCCTCCCTGCTTCACTCACTCATGGTCACCTATGGTCTGAAAATATCAAATGGCAAATTCCGAAAATAAGCAATTCATAAAATTGAAGTAACTTTCAGAACAGTTTGTTGTCATCATTGCTGATCGTGTTACTGGTGCCTGCTGCTGACCTCCTGCTGTGCCTGACTCAGTGACACTTTATGGTGGGTGTGGGTGTGTGAAGGAAAGCCGAGTGTCTCCCCGGGCTTGGACCTTCCCTGGGGTCTGGGATCAGAGCCTCTGTGGGCGAGGGGGTTACAGTTCTGCCAATTCACTCTTCCACCACAATTCAGTTTCCTTATAACTTTGCCAAAATAGAGGCAAATGTCTTCTTTATCTGACAGTGTGATAGGACAAAACTTACAGTCTCCGTGGGTAAAACAACTTTGGCGAGGTGTGGTCGACACTCAGGAGGCTGTCCACATGTGATGTGCACTTTTGATGTGTACGTATTTGTGCACCTATCACAGCAATGAAAATTGACATCACTGTCTCTGTGATTCCAGGGGAAAAGGGCATCCTTAATATAGGTGACTCGGCGTCACCACCAGTTTCACTGGGCTCCCCGTCCCCAGGTACCACCTAACCTGATTTCTTATTAGACTAATTAGCATTTTTGGAGGTGAGGCTGTTGGCCTTCAGTCTCTCATGCTGCTCTGGGAGAATTTTTTTTTTTTTAGTTGTTGACGAATATATATATATATATATATATATATATATATATATACACACACATACATGTATTTGTATGTGGTACTGAGAATCAAACCCAGTGCCTCACATGCTAGGCCAGTGCTCCACCCCTGAGCCCCAGCCCCAGCCTGTCTGGGAGAAGAGTTTTGCACAGCCCTGCAGAAGGGATTTGGCAACGTGGGCCAACAGGGCCACGCAGGCCCATGCACACACTGTGAGCCGGCCGTTCCCCTTCTAGAAGCGATTTCATCCGTATTGTACTGTCCATGCAAAATGACACAGGTACCAGGCTGTCACTTCAATTGTAGCAGCAAATACTGGAAACTCCCTAAGTCCCCATCAGACACCAGGGGGACTGAAGTGCATCTGGACCAGGGATCGCTGGACCGCCCGCCTAGAGAAGGGTGAGGACTCTCTGTTCTGAAGCAGGGATTGTTCCAGGTGAAGGAGGAAGCCCATGCTCAGAGCAGCCCAGGTGTCTGCCTCTGCTCTGTGGGTAGGGGCATCCCCAAGAGCCATGACCCTACCCCACCCTAACCTCAGCCAAGGAGGAGGGGCTCAGCCAACAGGCCTTTGGGTGAAGGTGCGATAAGCCTCTTTCTCTGCTTTTATTTGTTCGGTGCATTCTGCTGGCTCCGAGGGGGGAATCTACCCGAGGGATGCTCTAATGCCCGCGTACGACAGGCATGCCTGTCCAGTAGTGGTGCTTGTGTTGGGCGCCCAGGTCTGCCGACAAAGGCCACATTCTTCACATTGACGTTTTCTGCTTACTGCCCTCGGATTGTGCCTTGGTGGCTGATTTGTTGCCCCTCCCAATAAACAATGTGATTGTGTCCCTATGGTTTCCACTTGGTGGTACATCCATGCACGAGGCTAGTGTCTGAACTTCACAGAAGTATGTGATACACATGGATTCCTAATCCCCTCCAGATGATAGGGTTGATAACCCAGGAGATCGAAGAGACTAAACTAAAACCTCTTAGAACAGACAATGCAACCTGGTAAGGTGACTGGTTATGTGACAAATACATATACTCATTATGCTTTTATTTTATCCCCAGGAGCTAGTGAGATAATTATTATGGGGTAAAGGTCTGATCTACAGAATTGACTAAAATTCTGAAAAGCCTAATAAGCTTATAAAGAATTCTCCAAGACCTACATGGTAACAACTCAGTAGAGGATGTCAAGACTAAAACTCAAGAAAGACCAGAGCATCCATGTAGCGGGGAAGGGGCTGCCTGGGGGATACACAGGGTCCAGGACTGACATTTGATCTTTAAGTTCAGGGTTTCATTTGACTTTCTAAATTGTGTTCATGTGTTACCCTAGTAAAAATAAAACCAAACTTTTAAAAATTCACAAGAAAGAATAAATTCATGAAAAGTGATGAAATAATTTCTGAAACCTTGGAATTAATTTTTTAAAATATTTTTTAGTAGTAGATGAACACAATACTTTTATTTATTCATTTTATGTGGTGCTGAGGATTGAACCCAGTGCCCCACACATGTGATGCAAGTGCTCTACCACTGAGCCACAACCCCAGCCCCTGGAATTAATTTTTTAAAATAACCAAATGCCCTCCAGAAAGTTTGTGCTAAATTACAATCTCACCAGTGGTGAATGCATGTGTTAATTTCCTGCACTGCTCTAGCACAGGCCTGGAAACCAGAGTTCTCTTAACAGTGGGACACCTAAGGGATAAAACCTAAGTGCAGGGGCTGGGATTGTGGCTCAGTGGTAGAGTGCTTGCCTCGCATGTGTGAGGCACTGGGTTCGATCCTCAGCACCACATAAAAATAAATAAATAAAGACATTATGTCCATCTACAACTAGAAAAAAAACTTAAAAAAAAATCTAAATGCAGACTCGGTTTGGTCCTGCAAGTGAGCATCTCCTTTGGTTTTGCACCCTGGTGCCTCACGGGCCTCCCCTCTGGTCCTGGCCCTGACCACATCCCTGAGTGAATTGCAGAGGCTGATTCCACCCTCAAAAGATGTGAAAGAAAAGGGATAGGAACACCCATCACATTTCCACACATCTACCTGGACAGATGTTGGACAGACCTTGGAGGATATGAACCATCATAAACAAGGTCACATGGAGACTCTAGTTGCAGCTGCTGTCCTGGATGTAGCACCTTTGTGGACGCCCTTGGTGTGCAATGGAAATGTCCTAGCTAATGTTTTTGTTTTTCATGTTAAATTTCAATGTCCACCAGAAGCAGTTTGCTTTTACCTGGCAGAGCCAACAGTATACCTTTCCCATGATGCTTCATGACCCCAGCCCGATTTTGTGTTTTATGTAGACACAGGGTCTCACTGAGTTGCTTAGCGCCTCACCATTGCTGAGGCTGGCTTTGAACTTGTGATTCTCCTGTCTCAGCCTCCCAAAGTGCTAGGATTACAGGCGTGAGCCACCGTGCCCAGCTTGTACCTTACATTTTTTTAAAAAAATAAGATGATTGAAATATTGAAATTTCATAGGAGTCACTGGGGATTGTTTAATTGCAGATCCTGATCCAGAAGGTCTGAGGCAGGTATTCTGCATTTCTAAAAATCTCCCAGGTGAGGACAGTACCGCATTCAGAATATTTACATGGTTGTGCAAACCGTAACAGTCATCTGGCCTCAGAATTTTCTTTTGACAAAACTCTATATGCATTAATCAACAAACAACTCCCCATTCCTCACTCCTGCAGCCCCCACAAACACCGTTGTGCTTTCCATCTCTGTGAAGTGCTCTTTATCATCCTCACATTCTGCAAAACATCACACAGGCCCACCACACCGGGACAGCAGGCTGATGGGGTCTGGATGAACAGGACAGAGCACCACTGCAGATGCCATAATGAAACATGTCAACTCAGGGGGACCCTCCCTCTCATTGAGGGGCCAGTGATTTCTAGGTTTCTGAAGGTCATTTGCTTGGAGAATTTTTCAAGATCCCCTCAAAGGTCAGAAGCAAGCTGCTATACTACTTTCCACCCACCTTAAAGGAAAAGGCAAATGCTTGGAAGGCCCTTCTGGGTTTCAGAAGCAGCACAGCTCAGTGTGCTACCATGGCTCCCCTAACATCCCCCATAAGAAGCAGTTTCCAGAGGAAACTCCACAAGCTCCACAGACGCCAGCTGTTCTACATATCAAGCAGCTCTACCATCTGAGCCCTGCCATCCAGCAGCCCCCGGGGTACTCAGATTGTCCACGGCCAGCCAGACTGCTAGCCTTGGGGGCAGTTCCAAGCCACCTTCTGAAGATGCTGATCTTCCTTCTGAGAAACTGCCTCTGACTTTCCATTGGGACATGATGGGGACCAAATACCCAAGCACAGGATGCCACGTGGCCATGCCGCCTGGGTTCACATCGCGAGCTGAATGTGGGCAGGCTGGCCAAGCTGTAGGTCTGGAGCGTGCGGCAGTGCTCTGCCACCACGTGGAGACAGCGTTAAGAGGACAGGCAGGTCCAGGAAGCACGTGAGTACCTCTGCATCGCCTCCCTCCCTTGGCCTAGGCTGCAGCCTCCTGGGGTTTTCTATGACCCTAAGACTGAGGAAGAAAAATGTCAAGCTTAGTCAGCAGAGGGGCCTGCAGGGCTTGCTAGTCCCACCCGAAAGAGGAGGCCGCAGCACTGCAGGCCCACTCAGGGGACACCCTGGAGGACAGAAGGGAGGAAAATGCCCTTGGGGGCAGGACCTTGAGCAGTATACTTGGCTGTCCACCATGGCTGGAGCAAGTGATGCCCAGAGTTCAGGCCCATGCCATTTATGCACAGCTGCTAGCAGCTTGGCTGGATATTCAAGGACCTAGGAGAAACAGGACTGGAAGTCTGGTGACCTGGAAGCCTGGGGAAGAGATTTGTAGAAGTACACTCAGGATGGGCACAGAGAGGTGTCGTGTGCTACATGGAAGCTGGCAAGGGTGTCACCGCAGACAGCTCCACGCAATCAGACTAAGGGACAGAGGGAACGTGAGGAGAGGTAAGTCAGCCTCTGCATGAGTTTCCTGGGGCTCCCTTATCAGAGGGCCACAGATAGCGTGGTTTAATTGACAGAAATTCCCTGTCCCCAGGTCCAAAGGTTATGGGTCTGATAAGGCAGCTCCTCCTGAGGCTGAGAAGAGACCTCTACCACTCTGACCACTGCCTCCATCTTCCTTGACCTCCTCCCTGTGTGCCACTGTGTCCACATTTCCTGTTTTTACAAGGACATTCTGACGTCATTCTGACCTGATAACTCTGTAACACGCTACCTACAAGTAAAGTCACATTCTGAGGCACTGGGGGTCTGGACTTCAGGATGAGTTTTGGAGGACACAATGCCCCAGCTGCTCCAGGGCCTTCTCCAAGGACCCAGGATCAAGGTGGCTATGGTGCCTGCAATGGACCCAGACTCAGGGCACCTCGCCCACCACAGGTACTCCACGCAGCACAGCTTCTCACCAAGGACCTCATTCCACAGCAAGGAAACGCGGTGGTGGGCTCACGGCCCTGGAAGCCACTGGTCTTACCACCTACCCCATCACCCAGAAGTGGCTGACCCCACTAGAAGTCTGAGTGACTCCAATGCTTTCGTTAAGGTGCAGTCGATAGCACTAAGGGTAGAACTGTGTTACAGATGCCGTGGTTTGAATGACAGATCACTCTTTGGTTCTATTTCCCCCATACCCAAAATACATGGGCCATGAGCCAAGGGTGGAGGTGAGTGACCCGCTGGCAGGACTTTTACTTCCTGTCCAGCAGCTTGGAGTTCTGCCCATCTGATGGCTTGGTCTCCAGGAAAAGCATACTTCAACCAGGGCACACAATAGATGATCCCACTACCTGGCCATTTGGGGATCATGATGTCACGGGGAGCGGGCAGGGAGTCCTAAAATGAAATTGCTTCACTGGCCAGAGTTTGATTCTGAATGTTGTGAAAGTTGTCAAAAATCAAAATGGAGTTGCTTATGTCAACCCTAACAAAATAAATAAAGCCAAGAGGTTATGCAGGAAGGGTTCTCACACACAGCAGCCTGGTGGTCACTATGGCAAAACACTGCCAGACCACATCCTTACACAAGGGCACTGGAAACTTACAGAAAAAGCACTTCCACAAGGACTTCTGCTAAAGATGACTAGTTCAAAATTCAATAACCCGTCTTTCATTTGTGCCTTTAAAAACTCCCCCTTGCCTCTGTCTCTGAAAACGCCCGTGTCCTGTGGCAAAGCTCAGCTACTCTCATGGCAATGCTATTTCCAGGTGAAGCTCGACTCTGCTTCGAGGTTAGCCTCCTTGTGTTTAATTCAGCCAACAGGTTTTGGCGAGCCAGTTGGGAGACACTGCCTGGGAGGGAGGCTGCCGCGGCTGGGGCAGCATGAGGAGGACCCCCGCTCCGATGGCCGACAGCAAAGACTTCTCCAGCCATGCAGAAGCAGGACAGTTGAGGACTCAGGGCCTTCTGGAATATACACTTGGGCTGTTTTGTCACTTAAAGATCTGCAGAGAGCTGAGGTCCTAGCTGAGGGTGGGGAACATCTCGGGTGAGTAGCCAAAGCGGGAAGATGATGGGTAGTGGATAAGGAAGCATGGCTGCCCGGGCTGGGCTGCCAGCCACTCCCAGACACAGGCTGCGGTGGCTTAGCTTGGCTTCCTTCACCTGATTGACACGTGCACTGTGAGCACAAGCCAATAATGTCCCTCTTTCTCTCCGTGGGGCTGTCACTGTATGTATTTATATTACCGCAGCTAGAAATTTAGGAGAGCAGGTATCGTGTGGTTCGTTGGAGTCAACATTACAGTTCAGTCTTGGGGCAACAGAGATTGCAGGGTCTGTGCCCGGCTTGAGGAGGAATCCACTCAGCCAGAGACGGGTACAGCAGATCTGGAATCGTGTCTCCTTACTGTGGAGAAAGGGTGAACCCGGCTTCCCTGGTAGGAAGGACAGATGCGCCGCCTGTGGTGTGGATTTCTGTGAAGGGTTAAATGTGTGTGGGATGGTGCGTGTGGAAGTTGATTGCCGGTATTCACCTGCGGTCTCTCAGCTCCAAACCCAGCTTTCCTGGCCCTGCCTGGGATTCCCAACGCCTCCCAGCTGGCTGCTCGGAGCTTCTTCAGCAGATGGCGCTAGAAGGACCATGGAGGAGCAAGAGGATTTTTGGGTTCACCTGGGTGGCAGGCTCCTCACTGCCAGGGACCAGATATCTTCCCTGGACTGCTTCCCTAGGACTCCCCTAGGTGGCTTTGCAGGAAGTTCTGTGGCACAGCACCTGCCTGGGCAGGGCTTACCTGGCATCCCAGAAGGCTACTTTCCAGCACGTTCTGCTGACCAAGCACCTCTGTGAGCTTTGCCCTGGCCCATCCTTTCCAAGGAGGCTGCAGTCCTGGTTGCAGGGTGGGGATTGCTCTGGATTGGTTCCCTCCCTGGAGCTCTGCCTTGCTCTTCAAGGTGGCACTGTGCTTAATAGCTGCTGTCCCTGTGCTTTTAGAGGTATCTTTTTTTTTTAAATATTTTTTAGTTGTTGATGGATCTTTATTTTATTCATTTATTATTTATATGTGGTGCTGAGGATCGAACCCAGGGCCTCACACATGCTAGGCAAGCGCTCTACCACTGAGCTACAGCCTCAGCCCCTAGAGGTATCTTTGTTCCTCGTAAGCCAGTCCCTTTCTGCTCCCATCGCCCGCTCTGGTCAATAACTCCTTATATTAAATACCCCCTGTATGCCTCCTTTTGACTGGCAACCGGCTGCCATAAAGATGGAGTTAGTCCCTGAGCTACAAGCTCGGGCCACTTGTGATACCAAAGGAGGGAGCCTGCAGCAGGCAGAGCCAAGCGCGCAGAGGGGAGACAGGCTGTCAGAGCCACTGGTTAGCTGTACCCCAAGAGCAGAACCAGCTCCCCGGAGACGGGAGAGGTCGACACAAGAGCTGTTGGCCTCCCTTTCAGATGGCATTTCTGTCCCTGTCCCACCACTCCGTGTCAAGTGTGTCCAGGCACCCAACTTGTCGTTCAGTTCACAGGTCCCCAGAGCAAGGGCTGCTGCCTCCAGGGGGCTGCACTGAACAGCCTCACCAACACTCTGGCCTGCTGGGGTCACAGGACCATCAACTGAGGGCATGATCCACAGTGGATGCTTTGGGGGAGCTCAGGAGGGAGGGAATAGAGGGAGCACAAGTTATTGTCGTCAGAGGGCAGATGGCAATAAGTGGGGTGGCTACATAAAAAGGGACCTCTTTCTGCAACTCTGTGAGGGGGATGGTACTAGGGATTGAACCCAGGGATGCTCTACCACTAAGCTACATCCCCAGCCTTTTTATTTTTATTTTAAGACAGGGACTCTCTAAGCTGCTTAGGGCCTCCCTAAATTGCTGGGGTGGCCTTGAACTTGCAATCCTCCTGCCTCAGCCTCCCAAGTCACTGGGATTATAGGCATGCGCCACTGCACCCAGCTATTTCTCCAACTCTGAATCCTAGACTTGGCCTTGAGACTGACTTTGGCCATGGAACATCAGCAAATGTGACACAGTGAGAATCAGGAAAGCACCTGTGCTGTGGGCTTGCCCTCTCTTGCCACCTGTGAAGCTTCCTGCCTTCATGTGTGCTAGATCAGGCCAGCCTCCCCAAAATGAGACACCCCAGCTGTCCCAGGTCCTCCCTTGGGAACTCACCAGACCCATGGGTGTTGGAGACACCAGCCCCAGAAGCAGCTGGCTGAGGCAGGCTGTGGGTCCAGCCCACAAAGGCAGCCCCAAGCCATTAGGCCACACTCCCTCCACCCCACGGAAGTGGTGGTGTCCCACTGGGGGAGGTCCTAGCTGGCCATGCCCCTGCATCCTTTTCATACCAGACCATTCCAAGAACTTAGGTGCCTGTGCAGCGATAACTACTGTCCATACAGCAGTCCAGCACCAGATTCACCCTACTACAGCGTCTGCACCGCCCACCTGGAAGGCTCAAGGAATTAGGACACCTGGGGTTCCCTCCCTCCTGGGTCACTACCCACAGCCTTCCCAGATGAACTTCAGCATGGCCACCTGCAAGCCTGACTTAGCACTGACGCCAAGGACCACCTCCTTCTACCGGGCCAGGGGAGGGGGCAGCAAGAGGCGGAGGACTTTCAGACTCAGTGTCCAGCCACGCTGTGGGCATGACACCGCCACTTTCTCCCCTTACCCTCCTCTCTGCTGTCACCTGCTCCCTCTGGGTCTCTCCTGACTTCCCAGAGGCCCTCAGCCCCGCCCACCAGCACCCCCATGCTGCTCCCCAGGCCTGAGTTCTCAGCCCCTAAGCCACACTCTGGGGTCATCCTCAATTGCCTGGTACCCTCTGTAACCTGTCCCTGCCCTTGCTCACTCGTTCCTGTGACTGCACCCAGCAGTCGTCTGCTGCCTGAGCCTTGTCCGCCCCCCCCCCGCCCCCGTGCTCTTTCACTGCCCCTCACCCCTCCACCCTCTTTGCCACCCCTCACCCCTCCACCCTCTTTGCCAAATAATACCCCTCGGTCCATCACAAGACACCCCCACTCTGCCCATCCTCTGTGGCTCTCACCTCACAAAAACCAGGTCCTTGCTAAACCCAGCTCTGCACTCCCTGGATGAGCCCTAGCCTGCACCTGAGCACTGAACTTGGCTGTAGAAATCCCAGGCCATTGCCGCGCCCACTCCTGACACACTTGGCCAGGCTGCATGGTTCTGCACCCAGGACGCCTGCGTCTGTTCTCCTCCCCTCTCCCTCAGTCCCCCACTCCCATTGCCTCCGTTAGGTGTTCAGGCACAGAGGCGCACACTGTAATCCCAGCAGCTCAGGTTGGTGTGTGGGGTGTGTGTGTGTGTGTGTGTATTTTTTTTTTTTTGTACCAGAGACTGAACACACGAGCACTTAACCACTGAGCTGTTCCCCAGCCCTTTTTTGTATTTTATTTAGAGACAGGATCTCACTGAGTTGCTTAGGGCCTTGCTAAGTGGCTGAGGCTGGCTTTGAACTTTCAATCCTCCTGCCTCTGGCCCCCAAGCCCCACTGGGATTATAGACCACACCTGGCCTTCCTGGTATATTCTTCCAGGTTGCCTTAATGCACACACAGGCGTATTCAGTGTGTGTGTGTGTGTATTCTATTTTCATTTATTTGAAGACAGAACTTCACAAACTCTGTTCTTCAGAGTTTCTTCCCCCAACATTATATGTTCTGAATTCTCAAATCAAAACAGAGAAGTTCTTCATTTTTTTCTTACAACTGCACAGCCTCCCTTGTCCGAGTGCATTCCATCATTCCCTTGGTGTCTATCATGGGTATTTAGGGAGTTTCCAGTATTTTGCTGCTACAGTTGAAGGAACTGGTCTGGTACCTGTGTCATTTTGCATGGAAGTTGGCTCTGTATGGATAAGATAACTTCCAGAAGGGAAATGGCCAGCTCACAAGTGTATGCGTTTACCTGCTTGGCCAACATTGCCAAATACCTTCTGCAGGGCTGTGCAGAACTGTTCTCCCAGAACAGCTGAGACAGCTGGAGGCCAACAGCCTTACACTCGAGGTGTCACTTGGTCTGGCTCAATCTGAGAGCCATGCTCCTCTCTGCAAACCTATCACACTCTGCTCCGCCAGCTACCTCTCCCAGGCTTCCTCCTCTCTGGAAGGGGCCCCACTGACCCCAGGCTGGCAGGGCTCTCTGGACGGCTTGATGAGTTGTTGCTCTGCTGCAGAGCTCACCCGTCCCACTCCACTGTCACGCCTCACTAATGCCATCGTCTCCCTCCGGGAACCCAGTGCTCCTTACTGCGTCTCCAGGCCTCTCCTCAGATCCATTCTCCATGCAGCAGCCAGAGGGTCTTTCAGCACCAAGCCCCTCTTCAAAACCCTCTAATGCAGGGGGCTGAGGTGTAGCTCAGTTGGTAGAGTGCCTGCCTTGCATGCACAGGGCCCAGGTTCAATCCCCAGCACCACCAGTAAAGAGAAGAAAAAAGGCCCCAGGCCCAGAGGGAGTTGTGGTGCAGTGTGCTTTCCTAGCACATGGGAAGCACTGGGTTTGATTCTCAGCACCACATGTAATAGTAAATAAAGGCATTGTGTCCATCTACAACTTAAAAAAATATTTTTTTTTGAAAAACACTCCAATGCCTCCTTTTACACCTGGGATGACTCTCCCTCCTGCAGCCACCAGCACTTGTGGGGCCTCCAGCTGCCTCCTGCACAGAGGGCTCCACCTCACCCTACCATGGGCCCACGCAGAACTCTCCAGTCCCCTGCCCAGCGCCCTTCTGCCCACAGGACCCCCTGGCTCCTCTGAGGCCTCTCCTGGGGCCATGGATGGCCATGGATGGCTACCTCTTCCCTCCTCAGAGATGCTCTGCTTCTGTTCCCTGGCCACAACTGGGGTGCACTGGAGGACCACCCTGTCTGCCACCATGCACACGGCGCCTCTGCTCCCAGCAGTAGCCTTCCAGGTCCATTCCAACACTGCTGAGTGCCCACTGGGGCCCAGCATGGAGCTGAAATGAGGGTGCACAGCCCACCCTCCCACAACCCCTCATCCTCAGTAAAGGGTGGTGAGGAAGACCTCAAAGGTCATGACCCCAGATTTACACATGAGGACACAGGCATGGAGGGGGCAAGGAAGGGGTGGAGGCTTCTCCAGCCTGGACCATGGAGCTGGGGCAGACTGCGGGTGTCAAAGAGCCTGTGAGAACCACCTGCCTAGACCCTAGAAGGCCTAGAAAGTGACTAAGGATGACCCCATCCCCACCCCAACTTTGCAGCTCCCCAAATAAGCCACTCCACAGCTACTTTTGAAATCAGTTTAATATCAAGCTATAAAAACATTCTGTCCTGAGTATACACATATAAAAGAAGTACTATCAAAAATAATATTAATAATAATAATATCAACAATATCAAACAAACTAACTTCTACAAATATACGAAGATTTTTGTGCATGACTCACACCTGTGGGGCAGTACCTGGGAGACAAACCCAGAGATCTGGGTCCCCACCCCTGCTGGGTCAGGGCTGGCCTGAACCGCCCCCTCTTGTGTGCTGAGAGGGAACTTTCAGGCACAGGGAGGGGCAGGGCCTTTGGTGCAGCAGAGACCTCACAGGGAAACTGATTCGTGTTTCCCTGGGGTAGAAGAGGTACCTCTATGGAGCAGGGGAGGGGTGGAGGTCATGGTGAGCAGAGTCATGGCCCCAAAGGTATCCACGTCCTAATGCCCAGAGCTGTGGCTGTTAGGTCACATGGCAAATGGGAACTAAAATTGCAGATGGAGTTGAGGTTGCTATTTAGTTGACCTTAAAATAAGGAAATGATCTCAGATTCTCAAGCGGGGCTCCATGTAACCACAAGTGTCCTTAAAAGTGGAAGAGGGAGGCAGAAGAGGTCACAGTGGGGTGATCACTGGCTCTGAAGGTGGAGGGATCTAGAGGCAAGAAATGTGGGTGGCCTCTAAAGACAAGAAAGGGCCAGGAATTGACCCTCCCCAGAGCCCCAAGAATGAACATGGCATCTCGATCCTGCCCTGTGTCAGGCTTGTAGTGTTCAGACCTTGAGCTTTGGTTGGGCTCCACTAGGTGCAGACACTTGTTACAGCATCAACAGGAAAGCCACAGAGCTCCCTGCTGGGCGCGACCGTGCTCCCAGGTGGCAGAGCTTCCAGAGACTGCTCTGGGGCCTGGCCTTGCACAGAGCAAGGAGGACCTGAGAGGACGCAGCGCCAGTGGACATTGGGCCTCCTGGGACCCTCTCAGGAGAAACCTTTGGGGAGTGCAGAGGAGAGTGTGGCCTGTGTCCAGAGCCAGGGCACTCGGGAAGTGGGCCCCAACTCACCCAGGAACCCCAAGCCCCATCAGGGGCACCACACAAGGGGTTCATCTTGCCCTTCCAGTTCCATGTTCAATTCTAGGCTTGCTTAGGCCAGCTCATGGCAGCCCTGGGCAGAAGGAAGCAGGTCCAGTGAGGCTCTGCCCCTGGCCCTAAAGGCAGCAGGAAGGGGTACTCAGGCCCACCCACACGGAGGGCTGTTAGGAGACAGACTGTAGGAGGGCCCCGGCAGGGGACACCCCAGGATCCCTGGCCCTGGCCACACCATCACCTGCCTCCCTTGGTATACACACAATCATCCATCATTCACAAAGGGTTTCTTGGGTGCTGCCTGTCTGCTCCCACAGTGGGTGCTCCTGCCCCACTGGACACGTTGACAAAGCGAGGTCTGTCTAATCCCAGCTGCCCTGGTCCTGTTCAAACCCAGGACCAGGCACCAGGAGGGTCATGGAGCCAGCGCTGGTCTGAACGGCCCCCAGTGGGGCAGCTGTTGCCAAGCAGTGCCTTGTGGCGGTGCTTGGTGCTCCCCAGGTGGTCACAAGCAGGTCAGATGCAGAAAAAGCTAACCGACTTTTATAAGTGAAAATAGGGACCTCGAGGGCTCCTGCGCCCCCGTGTTGATGTCCAGGATGTTCCGGATGCTCCTGACTTCGCTGTTGGGTAGGTTCCCCTTGATGGCCAGGATGGCATTCAGGTGGCCTTTGCTGGCAAGGAGAACATCCCATCAGCCTCACCTGTCTCCAACACCCCTGTTCACACGCTCCTGGTGCCACAGACTCTAGGCCCTGCCACAGGGCCCTGCAGCCCACCCATGCCCACCAGAGGGCCTCACACCCCCCACCCCCGCCTCTCTACCGGCTCTTCCTCACCCTCTAGAGATGGCAGCTCCCTCCTGCTTCTCTAGGTCTCAGCTGAAAGCTCACCTCCTCCAAGTTTCCATCTCTGAAGTCAGCACCCCCTATTACTCATGATCTTGGTGAAACTCTACAACTCACGACTGCTATCTCTCTGCCTAATTGCTTCCTTGCCGCTGGCTCAACAGTGTGTGAGCAACTCTCAGCAGGACTGAGGCAGCCTGCTCATGCTTCACTGCACCCCAGTGCCTAGAACACAGCCTGGCACCTAGCAGACTGCTGAAGAATGGTTGAGGGGTTGAGCAAAAGGATGGATAGGTGGATGGGCAGGTGGAAGGATGGATGGAACGAGGGATGGATGGATGGATGGATGGGTGGATGGATGGTGGATGGGTGGGTGGATAAGAAAGTGGATGGGCGGGTAGAAGGATGGTTGGATGGATGGATGGGTGTATGGATGAGTGGGTGGGTGTATGGATGAGTGGGTGGGTGGTGGATAAGGAAGTGGACAGGCAGGTGGAAGGACAACTGGATGGATGGATGGGCGGGTGAGTGGCTAGAGAGCTAGATGGATAGGTAGGTGAATAGGCGGGCAGATAAGTAGATGGTTGGATGGGTTTTTATATGGGTAAATAGATGAATGGATGAGTACAGTGAATCAGCCATGGGCTAGACTAGGCTAAGCTAGGTTGATCCCAGTTAAGTCCTATTCAAACTTTCCCTACCATGTCAGAGGACCAGCCCAGAAAGGAGCACTGTCCACAGCTCATCAGCCCTCAGGAAGCCAGGGACTAGGCCTCCATCCCAGCTAGAGCCCCAGGGCCCAGGCATAGGACCAAGCCCCCAAGGACTTGTGGGCCAAGTGGTAAGGCCTGGTCTCTGGTGTTCTCCCCCTGAGTGGCAGTCTCCTGTAAAGCTGAGCACGTGGGCAGTGGGGCTTCTGTCTGGCTTTGTCATCTTAGCTCTACCACTGACCAGCTGTGTCACCCTGGACACCCTCCTTCCGCTCTCCAGGCCCCAGCTGTATAATAGAGATAAACAGTGTCACCCTGTAGGGCTGCAGTGAGGACCAAACACATGAGTCCCCGGCCTAGTCAGTGCCCAGCACAGGCTGGACACCACGTGCGTCTCAGTGGCGCATAGGCAATGGTGCTGCACGGGTCCTGGACAGATGGAATCCACAGTGAGACTGACAGGGCCACACTCACTGCTTAGATCCTGAGGGTCCTTTGTGCTCACCTGAAGTCAGGGTACCAGGTAGCATATGTGGCCACCTCAATCTTGATGGCGCTGGGGTCTTGCAGGCGAATGATCTCAGCAAGCGTGGGGAGGGCAGGATTCAGCCAGGTTGCAGCAGAGCCCTGTGGGCACAGGCCTGGTTGAGTGTCCTCATAGGTACTTGGTACTCAGAGCTCAGGGCAATAACTATCAGGCTCAGAGAGACCCCCCAGGGCTGTCCTTGACCTGAGGGGCTGGGGCCCATCCCACTGGGGCGTGGAGAGATGGGCAGGAGCTCACGTTCTGAGTGCAGAAGTTCTGGATGACACTGGCATTGGCCAGGATGTGCCTCGCCAGTTGTTGCTGCTGCTCAGCAGTCTTGAGGACCAGGCGCCGCTTGCTGAGGCGGATGATGTACTCTTTCACCAGGTGCAGGTGTACAGCCTCCATGAGCTCCTGGTTGGGCGAGCAGCCAGGGTGGTGTGAGCCAACGGCCGACAGCAGGCTCACTACCACCCTAGAAGCTTGGGAGCCAGGAATCCAGAGGGCAGGTGCCAGAGCAAAGGAGTGCACACATGTGCCCCGATCCCACGTGCGTGTGTGAGCACATGTGGATGTTCACGCATGTGCTAGCATGGGTGTCCAGGCTGCCACGAGCCCAGAGCCTTCTCACCTCCCGGAAACAGTCCTGCAGCTCTGAGAACTCTGGCAGGCTTCCCACTACTGTGCCGATGATCTCCTCCAGGGTCTCCTCGGGTGCCGCCCAGCGGGTCTGTGTGAACTTCTTGAACAGCGGCTGAGACAGGAGAGAGGCAGGATGTCTGGTCACACCCTGCAGAGGAAGGGCGCCAGGCGCAGACGCCCTCACATGCACAGGCGGGAGGGCGAGGAGGACTTCCAGGGAGCCCGCGCAGTGCTCAGGTCCCAGACAGGAAGTGGAGGCAGGATCTGTGTACCCTCCTCCAAGGTCATCTAGCTGCAGCTCAGGACCTGGACAGCCTGTCTGCTGGCCCTGAGGCTTTTCCACCGCCTCCTTCTTATATAAATAAATTCCTGCATAAACAATACCTTGTGCTTGGCTGGGCCTGTGAGACCTGTGCCAAGTCACCCGGGGTCACCACGTGGGCTTTCACCACCTGCAGATGCCCGAGCCTCCAGTCCTGGACTCTGGGCAGGGATCCCCTCCTCTGTCTTTCAAGGGACCCCACTGCCTTCCCCCTCTGCAGAGTTCTTGGCCCCCAGGAGATGGGATCTCGGCTACCAATGACCCTGAGTACCAGAAGCTGGGAGTTAGGCATGGGGGTTAGGAGAGAGGAACCTGGGGGAGATTAAGGGAAAGTGTGTACAAACTTGGGGACAGTGAGGGCCAGGTAGGAAGGGACACTGAGGCTTCTCCAGGCACCCCCCAGCCCTACGGCCCGCTTTCAGGACAAGCACTGGGACCAGGTGGTGGGTGAGGCTGAGAGCCCCCTGGGGCCCCACCACCCGGGCACCCTCTGCCCAGCTGCAGCTTCCCTATTGTGCCTTCCAGAGACCTGCGCTGCATGGGGTGCTTCTGCCACTCCTCCTGAGCCCCTCCCAGGCCCCTCCCTCCTGGCACTGGGCTCAGGATGCTCCATGGGAAAAAAAGCTCCCACTACCTTCAAGTCCACAAACAGGCTCTGGAGCAGGGTGTCAAAGCCGTGAACCTTGAGTTCACTCAGGGGGTCCATCAGGTGGCTTCGGGGATCCTGTGGTATCTGCCACTTCTGTTCCATGGCCGTCCTGGATGGTGCAGACAGGAAGTCATACCAGACTACCCAGCCTATAGCCCCACACTCAGTGAGCCTAGATGAATCTTCCTAAACCTTCTCTTCACTTTCAAACCCTCAACGGCTCCCCATTTCCTGTGGGATCAAGCCCCAGTCCTGCCATCCATGCGCTCATATCCTAGCACACACCTGCAGCACATCTCCTTCCACCTGAGGGCAAGTTATTCAGCCTCTCCACCCCTCAGTTTGCCATCTGCTTAGCAGGCATGATATCATGGTGCCCCTCATAGCATCACGAGGATAAAGCAGCCAGTAAAACACATGAACGACGCAAACACTGCAGCTGCTCCAGGCCGCCTTCCCAAGGCCTTGCTAACTTTAATCCCACACATTTGCTTAAGCAGCTCCTCCTCTCTCCAAATCCCAGCCACCCTGTTCTCTGCCATGCAAACCCTCCCAGCATCCTCACCGGAAGGACAGGCAGTTATTGATGTTGGCAATGATGTTGGCCCTATAATTCCTCAGCTGTTTGCCTCTTTCCAGAAATTCGTCAAAGGTGCGCTGGTAGCTGTCAGGACCAGAAAGGACATCTTCAGGACCAGCATAAACACCAGGACAACAGCAGCCCCCAGCCCGCCAGTCTCCCTGGTTCACACAGCACTTTTCTGTGTGATTGTCTCTCTGTGACCAAGGCATCCTGTCACTGGCTGTACAAGCTAAGGCCAGAGGGGCCAGATCCCCTCAGAGCTCTCAGAGAGGCTGCCTCAGGGCTCTGTTGTCCCCACCCTTCCCCAGGCCCCCTCTACGTCTGGGTGACCAGAGGTGCTGTAGTTGGCTCCTCAGAGGTGGGGAGCACTCAAGTTAATCCTGGAGGTGGAAGAGGGGCCAAGGCCCCAGCCCCTCATGGGCATGAGCTTGGAAACTGGAGTCTGCTCTGCTTCGAGTTTGCAGATAGGGGGCAAGGGTAGGAAGCACCACACTGGCTCCTGGCTGAGGTCACTACACCGGAGGCTCAGTGCCCACGGGACAGAGCAGGGGTCAGAGGATTCCTGGCTCTGAATGACAGGGGCGGGGAGCAGGGCTGATCTTGCTTGGACTCCCACCTGAGCACAGGGAGGGACAAGGTTCTGAGAGAAGTAGCTGCAGGGATGCTCCCGCCCCACCCCTATGCCAGCTGGGACACACTCACCTCCTCAGGAACACGGCCAGTTCCACCAGCAGTACCTGCTTCATCTGCGTGCCCAAGTCAGGAGTGATGTTTTCGGCTTTGGCCTGGCCCTGGGAGACAATCTGTGGGGTGAGGGTAGGTGAGCAGAGCAGGACCACCTGAGGGAGCATGCTGGAGCCAGGGGCTGTGCAGACATGGGCTGTGCCTGCACGAGGAACCAGCAGGCGTGGCTCTGCTGGCACAGGCACAGGCTGGCTGTGTGTGCTATGTACCCCAGGGGCAGACCATGGTACCTGGATGATGTCAATGGCCAGCTCACTGTGGCAGCGGCCATCCAGCCTGTGGGGGGCCACATCCTGATCCCAGTGCTGAGACTCCACCTCCAAGGCTCGGGCCATCAGCTCCTTCACATTAGTCTGCGGGGAGGAGGGGCAGGTCCCTGTAGCACTGACCTGGCTCACCCGGAAGTAGCTATCCAGCTCGCTGCCCATGCCTCCTGTCTCTGAGCTCCCCTCGTTTTCTGTCCCCACTCTATCCTGGTTCAGACAAAGGACTCACCGCCTCGTTGGACAGGAACGTGGCCTCCAGCAGCCGAATCTGCTTGAGGGGCAGGAGGCTTCCAAGACTGACATCCTGCAGCTCCTCTGCCAGCTTGGGACTATTGAGGATGTCACTGTGGGCAGAGCGAGGCAGGCATGAGAACTGCATCCACTCGGCAGCACCCACCCAGCAAGAGCCCACCGGGTGCCATCCCTCCACACTCCCCACCCCTGGCTCAAAACCCTGGAGTCACCATGCCTTCTCTTGCTCTCTCCCTGCGCACTCCTACTTTGAAACAGTCCCCAGAGTCCGCCAGCCTGAAACACTGTCCCAGCCCCCTCCCAGTTACCACCATCTCTCCTCAAGCAAATGGAGCCTTTTCCCGTCTCCCTGCCCCTGCCCAGCAATGCCTCCTCTCCTCTGCCTTTCAGATCTGAGCTTCCCCTGCACCAAGGCTTCCTCTCTTGCACAGATACGACCCAACTCCTTACTTCAGTGGCCCTGAGACATACCCCGCCCCCTCACTGTGACCCAGCCCTGCCACCTCTGCCAGGCCAGCCTTGCTGCCCCCAGAGAGGGGCCAATCCACATGGAAGGACCTCCTCAGAACTGGTCCATGGAGGCATCTTGGCTACCTCTCCTGGCACCTCTGCAGGATCCCAGAGCTCCTGGGGGGCATTTCCTAAGGGCCCTGGAAGCTTAAGAATGACCCTCCCTGTGCCCTTCACTCAGTCTGGATGCTTCTATGTCCTTCTACTCTCCACATGTCTGGCTACACAGGCCTCAACAAAGCCTCTCTGGACTCAATGCCCAGACTGGTCCCAGTTCCCTGTTTTACTAACCCCTGTAGGTCTCATGCTAGGAGATCTCAGGGTCACTGGGACAAGAAAGCCAACTGGCAGAGGTGTGAGTGCCCAGCATTTCCTGACGAGTCAGGACAAGCCAGCAGGAACTGACTCGGGCAGGGCTGGGCTCTCTTCAGCAACCCTGCCCTGTGTCCACTTCCCTATGCCCTAGTGGCTCCTCACCTGCCACCCCACTGTGCCTTTCCTCTGGCCCTCCCCCAGGAGGTTCATCAACACCAGCAGAGCCTACTGGCCACCCGGTAGTCCCCAGGACCCTCTGACACTGTTCACACTCTGCACTCCAGCCTTCCCTCTGGACAGGGGACAGCAGGAGCTGAGTCCGTCAGTAAGTACTGGGCATTTCCATGCTGTGATATGAGGCTCTCCCCAGAAGCTTGGGTGAATGACAGGCACACTCAGGAATCCAGGGTCTGGGCCATTCAGAGGATGCCTGAGGCTGCACCCAGCTGGGTACCAGCTGCCCTCCTTGGCACAGCTGGCCTCCCACTGAAGAGCTGCAGCCCTTGGTGACCAGAATCTGGACCTGTTTGGGGTTCACAGGCAAACCTGCACAACAGGGATCTTTTCCACAGGGCGCCCGGCCCTCTCCACCCCTGCTAGCTCTCCTGCCTGGGGTGGCCCCTACAGCATGCCAGATAAATCTAAGCAGGAGCTCTGCTTAGCTCCCAGGGTGACACGCCCTTTGCCAGGACCGTCATCCTCCTTGCTCCCTTCTTCACCACCTGCGCAGGTGTCCTCTGCGGCCTGAGAGCAGCTAGCCCCCTTGCTTCTCCAGGCCTGGCCTCCGCTTCTGCCTGGTGCCACAGCCCTTCCTGATGCTTCACCCGCTCCAGACTGGGACCGCATGAATGAATGAAAAATCCCTGCTGTTCTCTGTGCCTCGGTTTCCCCAACTGAGAATGTGACTGGGGCCCAGGAAATTTAAGATTTCAAGTGCAAAGCAGATCCAGGCCCAGAGCCCACCTGGTCACTGTGCCAGCTCCTCTGAGCCAAAGCCCACCATGCATTTCCAGCCCAGCAACTCTGCGGCCGCCTGGCGCCCCTCAACAGCCCTCCTGCACAGGGACCCCCGCCCCTCCAGCCGCGCCTGCTCACTTGGGGTAGAAGTTCTGCACCCAGAGCAGCAGCAAGTAGGTGTCGCGCTCGCAGAGCTCGAACTGCGCCATGGAGGCCAGGTGCGCCGCGAAGTGCTGGTGGTAGCTCTCGGCGTAGGTGACCACCACGCCGAACTCGGCGGGGAACAGCGGCTTGAGCCGCTCCACCACGGCCTCCAGGTCCTCCTTCATGGTGCAGCCCATGTGCAGGAAGATGCTTTCGGCCTCGGAGCGGCCCTCGGCGATCCCGGCCGGCAGCGTGCCCAGGCGCTCGGCTGCCACCTCCGCCACGCCACTCCGCCACAGCTGCAGCCAGCGCCGCGGGCGCGTGGCCGCCAGCGCCGCCGCCTGGGGCACCGCCGCCGCCGCCGCCTGGCGGTCCTCGCGCTCCTGCTCCGCCACCACGGCCAGCGCCTGGCGCAGCCGCTCGGGCGCCGCCTCCAGCGGCCGCCTCAGCACGCCCAGCACCTGGTCGCGCAGCAGCGCGTACAGCGCCTCCACCTTGCTCTGGCGCCGCACCAGCTCCTCCTCGCTCGCGCCGCCCGCCGCCGCCGCCAGCTCCCGCTCCAGCGCCAGCAGCGGCCGCGCCGCCTCCAGCTGCCCTTGCTCCAGCGCCGCCTTGAGCTCCTCCACTGCAGAGGGCACTCGCGTGAGGCAGGGCCCCGGCTGCCAGCCGATCGGGGCAAGGGCGGCCGAGGCCCCAGGGGTGAGGCCAGTGCCCCCGACAGGACCCTCCCCACCGGGCCCCAAGACCGGGGACAGCCCCATCCCTGCCCAGGCTTGGACCAGCTCTAGGCTGAACCCCAGCCCCAGCCACAGTCCCAGCCTACCTGTGGGCAGTGGGCCGTCCAGCCCTGGCTTGGACTCAGGTTCAGGCGGGGACTCAGCCGAGCTGGGCTGACCTCTCTTCTTCTTGCCCTTGATGAAGATGTTGAACATGCTGACCAGTCCTTTTGGCTTCTTCTTCTTCCTTGCAGCCTCCTGCTCCTCCTGATCTGGAGCTACCACAGCCTCCAGAGGTGGCACCAGGTCCTCAGAGGAGGCCTCTGACATGGAGGCCTCTGACTCACCCTCTGATATGGAGGGCAACTTTTGTGGGCTTCCAGGAAAGGTGAGGGTCCCTGGCACAGACTGCTGGCCAGGAAGGCCTTGGAAGAAGGTCATCATCTTCAGCATCACCCTGGGTCAGTCCTGCAGGTTGGGAGTGGGGATGACAGGGCCAGCAGTCACAGTGGGCTGGCCCCCAGGCATGAGCATACAGCCCAATGGCAGCACTGAGTGCCTCCTCTGTTCGCACCTGTACAAGCAACAGGACCCTGGAAACCTCCTGGCCCAGAAGGGCACCAACAACACGGCTCCCTCCCTAACCACAGGTGCCTCAGCTTGCATGTCTGCTAACACCCAAAGGCCCTCCCAGAACCACTCCGGAGGCAGGGCAGAGGCGGGGGACATCAAGCCTCGCAGATGAAGGAGTCTTTCCTGCGTTTTACAGTCCACCCTCTTGGGAAAAAGGGACAGCAGGGAGTGAGTACCTCCATGAATCTCACCAGGCCCTGAAGAGGCGGCAGGGCACAGGCTGCTGTCCCTTTGGACAGAGCAAGACCACGTCCAGAACGGCCAGGGCCATGCCAGGGTCAGAGAACACCCAGAAGCTGGCCTGAACCCAGGCCTCCCTCTACCTAGCGCCAGCTGCTCATCCTTCTTGCCCAGTTCTTATGTGGCTGTGGGGTCACAGAAAGACACCATGAACAGAAGCACAGTTGCTCTTGCTGGGGCTAGAGGAGAGCCAATCCTGATTCTGTACACACACTGACCTCAGGGCTCAGTTCTGCAGAAGACATAAGGCCCCTCAAACTTCGGAGTCTGAGAGCCTTGCACATGTCCACGGGGCAGAGGGCCCATCCAGGCACAGGTTTGCCTGAACTCATACAGCAATTCTGCCTGGAACCCAGGTGTCCTTTTCCTATCCCACCCTGCCTGCTCTCACTCGGGGTGACATCATCATCACAAAATTTCCAGTTTCTGTGCCCTTCCTGGGTGCCCATCCCATCTCTTCCTCTCTCATCCAGAATCCATGCTATTTAATCTTAAAATAGCCCTGTGGTCAAGCCCTGTGGGCTTGGAACTCAGGTCATCTGGTTCCAGAGTCTGGCTTTTCCTCTACCTCTGCATCCCCCACTGCCCTGCAAGCTGCATCCAGAGGGGCAGAACCCTCGGCATTATTAGCGCGAGGCCAGTATCACCAGAGGGATCTATGGCTGACCCTGAGGGAGGGAGCAGAGGCTGGGCCTCCCTGGTAACTGTGTAACCATACACAGTGCCACCTCCTGCTCTACCCTCAAGAATAATGCATGGAGTCACACCTCACATTCATCAAGATGACTTTGGGTAACCCTGCAACAGCCCTGCAAGGCAGATAGCGCGATCCACACTTCTGAAGAAGTGGTCAAGGCTGCACACAGGAGGCGCCTGCCCAAAGCACAGCAGGCATGGAAGCTTGGAGCTGCCCTCTTGTCTCAGCCTTCTGCCTTCACCAGCCCAGCTACCCCGTCCCATTTCCTGAGGGGCTTGTCCCACTCTTTGGGGCTTGGCCAGAGCCACTTGGTTGACCAGGAAGCCTGAGTGCCCCCCCTCCCAGTCCCTGCTATCCTCACCAGCTGCCCTTGGTGGAGTCCCTCGGTCCTGGACCTCAGCTGCCTCCCTGGAACCCTGTGGGCTGAGAGCTCCAGAACCAAGCAAGAGTGCTCTGGGGGATCCCATGTCAACCAAACTCCCCAGGTTCAAGGCTGCCAGGCAACTCTGCCTCTCCTAATCCATCCCATTTTAATGCCAAGCACCCAGAGGAACTGATCTGGCAGGCAGGGCTGCTCGGCCCCACCCTAGGCCCCCTGCCCTCCTCCTGAGGCAGAGAGAGGTGACCTGTCCCACACCTCCCAATTGTACACAGCTTCTCACTGTTTGGCTCTATGTGACCTCCAAGCTTGGCTCCTGCAAGTTCCCACAGAGCGTCCCTGCCTTCTCTGCATTATGGCACAAAACACCCCATCCTGGAGGTCTAGCAGCAGCACCTGGACTTTGATTCCCAGAGGCAGCTGATGCAGTTGGA
The DNA here is from genome assembly GCA_028644305.1 of Xerus rutilus. Classification (NCBI taxonomy): domain Eukaryota; kingdom Metazoa; phylum Chordata; class Mammalia; order Rodentia; family Sciuridae; genus Xerus; species Xerus rutilus. The sequence continues at coordinate 1,750,128 of CM053401.1, forward strand.
AAAGAGCTGGCTGTGGGCTCAGCTGCACCTCTCACTGGTGTGTGGACTGGACACTCCTCTTCTCAGAGGCCTCAGTTTCTCTATCTGTGTAATGGGGAACTTCACCTCACAATGCGGCTGAGGGATGTGGCAAAACCACAAGCCAAGCGCTAGCACTTGGTTTGGGCTGAGGGAAAGCGAGTTCCCGGTGTCCTGTATCTGTAGGGTGCACCATGCAGCCTAGGAGGGAAGAGCTTTACCCCAGGCTCCTGGCTGGGTCCACTAAGGCAGGAAGCCGCCTGTTTAGAGGCATGTGGTGTTACTACAGCCTGTGGTTCAGCAGTGGCACCCGCCCACCAGCAATCCCAGAACCACACCCCTCGCTCCTCCGCTCCTCCGGTCAGGGCTGAGGGCCATCCAAAACCTTCTCTGGTCTCTGGCCTGCCTCCTCCTGTCCCCGGGGTGATAGGACCAGCAGCACACCCACCCCCAGATGATGTCCAGACACAGGCAGGCAAGGTCCTGACCTACAGCCCTGGAGTCTCGCGGAGACGCTGGACTTCCAACTGCAAATGGAAGACTGCACCTTTTCCCCCCGTCCCGACCCCTCTTTCCAGGGACTGAGCTCGCGCGCTCCAACCCCAACCCTAACCCCAACCCCAACCCCAACCCTCTGTGCGCCGATGCGCAGACGCTCGGCGAACGCACAGGTCTCGGTTTCCCCAGCAGTGGGACTGCCCAAGGCCAGGGGCCCTCGTGGCGCTCCCGCCCGTGTCCCCTCGGCCACTCCTGGCCATTCCTTCGGAGAATCCTGCCGCGATCTCGGGGTCAGAGCGGACAGGAAGCCGCGCAGAGAGGTGGACAGACGCCAGTCGGCAAAGTCACTTACCGTGTCGGGGCCGGGCCGCCGCTGTGCTGGCCGGGGCTCCGCGCAGCCTGAAATAGTCGCCGACTCCGCCCCGGCCCCGCCCCCCGCGACCACGGAAAACCCGCGGGCCCCCGCCAAGGCCCCGCGCGGCGAGGGCTGGTCCCTGCGGCCGCCTGCCGAGGGCAGCGAGGGCGGCCTCACTGCTCCAGCAGCCGGGACGCGCTGGCGACGAGGCCGAGCGTGGCCCGGGTAAGTGGGCTCCCCTGGCCCCGACCCACCGGGCGCCCGGCCATTGTCCGACGACGGCCTCTGATTGGTTGCCTGCGAGCGGCCCGCGCCCAGGGCGGCGCCCCAGCATCGCAGCCAGCGACAGCCCTGCGACCCCGCACCCCTTCTCACCCCAACGCCCAGCCACTCCAGGTCGCCCCTCTGGGCACCGCTGAGGCTAGTAGAGGCGTGGGAGGGGGCTTCCTGGAGGAACGCCAGGGGGAAAGGGGATGCTGTCCACGGGGCCCGGGGCTGGGGCTCTCCTCGCCCTCTCGTTATCACGCCTTGCTGTAAGTGATGATGCGCCCAGAAAGATGAGATGAGTTGAGTTACCCGAGGTCGCACAGGCAGGAAGACGTGAGAGCGGCAGTCTGATTTCACCTCCAGGCCTGCAGGGCACCACTGAAGCACTTTCCCTTTCTAGGGCTAGGGCTGGGCCAGGACAGGCTCCAGAGCCCAGGCTCAGCTTTCAAACCCCTTTCTGGGTGTCAGTTTCCCGTCTGCACCGCTGGTTCTCAAGATGTGTTTGGGGGAGGGGGAAGTGAAGAGGATGGGTCGCTGGGATATAAAGGTGACCCCTGGGCATCTCCCTTTCCTATTTCACATCCCAGGCAGGGAGTCCTGCTCTCTGGGAAGGATCCTGTCATTCAGGAATTTCCTGCTGGGCACCAGCTTCCCTTTTGCTTGGAGTAGAACCTGGGCTCCTCCCCACCTTTTGTTTGGCCCCTTCCCCCCTCCGCAGCTAGCTTGGCACTGGTCTTTGAGGGCCAGGAGGGGTGGCTGACCATGCGGGCTGATCATGTCCCTTGGGGCTGAGAACTTCCTCTTCCTCTTCAGGAGGGTGGCCAAGTGCCAGGTTTGGGTTTGGACTCTCATCCATCCGGTTCCTAGGGGGTCTCGGGTGGGTGCTAGAGGCTGCCAGGAGGAAGCTGTAGCACAGGGAGATCCCACCTTCTCTCCCAGAGGCCCCAGGGATGAGATTTTTTGGAGGAGCCCACAGAGCCCTAGTGCTTAAGTTGGGGGGTCATTCCATCCCCTCCATAGTACACAGATGGGGAGACTAAAGCCATTGGCTTTGGATGAGAACCAAGGGTCCCTGGCCCATTGCCTCCCTGCAGCCTGTGGCTCATTGCGCAATCCCCTGGTGACTCACTGGGCCTCCTTTCTCCATCCACCCCTCTCCTAATCCCAAACAGATTGGGAAATTGCCGGGGAACTCTGCAGCTCAGGGGGGAGGGTGTCTCTTCAGGCCTCAAGACCCCACCATCTGCTTCACAATGTGGACTTCACAGGACAGTCACCAGCCTGTGCCAGCTGCCCACAGTGGCTCACCCAGGGCAAGGGCTAGAGCTGGAAGAAAGAGAGGCTGCCTCCCGCTGTGTAACTGCACCAGATACTTCCCTCTCGGAGTTCAAGCCTGGGGGTTAAAGGTCCCATTGTGAAGTCCCCAATACAAGGGAAATCTTTTGAAAATGGGGCTCTGTGGAGGGCAGGAGGATAACACTCAGTGGGGCAGGCCCACAGGACAGGAGCTATTTTAACCCTCTTCTTGACAGTTCCCCACAGGCCATGCACTTCCAAAGGGAGCCAAGGCCGCCAGGATCTCCACCCCCAGCAGGAAATGAGCATCATGTGCTCATCAAGACAGCAGGACCAGCTGCTGTCTTGGTCCCCACCTCCCCTAGAGCCAACAGGGAAAGACTGCTAGGGAGACCAGGACAGAAGTCATGGAGGCCAGCACCTGCACAGGAGCCTGATCCACTCCTTGCATGAAACTCAGGGTCTCAGTGGACACATGGGGCTTCCCCTCTTTTCCCTCTGCTGAAGCAGCAATTATTTTTTTAAATTGTGGTAAAATATGTATAACATAAAATTTACCATTTAAGTGTACAGTTCAATGGAATTAAGTACCTGCGTTGTTGTGCATCTGTCATCATTGGCCATCCCCAGCATTCTTTTCATCTTTCACAACTAGAACTCAGCCAGGTGCAGTGTTGCACGCCTGTAACCCCAGACACTCAGGAGACTGAGACAAGAGGATCATGAGTTTGAGGCTAGCCTGAGCAACTTAGTGAGACTCTCAGCAACTCAGGGAGACCCTGTCTCAAAATAAAAAAATTAAAAAGGCCTGGGATGTGGCTCAGCGGCAGAGCACCCTTGTTTTCAATCCCTAGTACCAAAAACAAAACAGAAGTGGAACTCTGTCTCCATTACACAATAACTTCCCATCCCTTCTCCCCCCAGTCCCTGGCAACCACCACTGTTCTGTGTATGGCTTTGACAACTCCACGCACCTCATACAAGTGCAGTGATAGAGCATTTGTCCTTCTGTGACTGGCTTATTTCGGTCAGCATCACGTCCTCACACTTCATCCATGCTGAAGCAGGCATCAGAATTGCCTTCCTTTTAAAGTCTGAGTAGCGTTCCGTCCTATGGATGGACTGCATTTTGATTCTCCATTCATCCCTCGGTGGACATTTGGGTTGCTGCCACCTTTTGGCTACTGTGAATAGTGACACTTGGAACATGGGCCTGCACATTCCTGTTTATGTCCCTACTTTCAGTTATCTGGGTACATTGGTTGGCGTTTATCCACAGGGGCTAGGCTCTAGGTGCTTTGCATGCATCAACTGACTTCATCAGACAACCGTCTGAAGTGGGTACTGGTGAGGAAACAGGCGCGGGTAGGTCCAGCTGCGCGCCAGCCATGGAGCCGCACCGCGCCACACTGCTTCTCCTCCAGTGCTGCTCAGTTTCTGAAATGCAGCTTGATTAAGTGGGACACAAGCCAGGCGTGGTGGCACACACCTGTAATCCCATGTACCTGGGAGGTTGAAGCAGGAGGAGCGCAAGTTTAAGCCCAGCCTGGGAAATTTAGCAAGACTTTGTCTCAAAATTAAGAAGAAAAAAAAAAAGCCTGGGGATGCAGTCTGCCGATGGGTGACGGTGCTTGCCTAGCGTGTACAAGGCCTGGGTTCCACCCCAGTACTGGGGCGATGGGGGGCTGTCAGACGAAGGGAGGACTCATAGGCCTGTGATACACAAATAGGAGACACTGTCCTCCACTTCTTTCACAACTCTGAGGGGAAAAAGATTTCCAATATTTTTCATTACCTTGTTCAGTCAATTAATTAAAGCACTCGTGCCCTATGGGGCAGTGGGGGAGGGGCTGGCCCAGCTCTGGCAGTCTCTGGTCAGAGGACACTGCAGGGTGTTGTATTATTGACCCTCTCTAAATTCATTCTCTGGCTTTCTGAGAAGGCAGCTGGAGGAAGCTCTCCAGCAGAGGGGAGTTGAAGGCAGAAGGGACAGCATCTGGGATGGGCTTGGGAGATGCCAGGGCCAGGTGGGCTGATCAGACAGCTGTTGAGTTGCTGGGCAGAGGCCTGGCCAGAAGGCTTGGCTGGTAGCCTCAGTCACAGGGAGGTGCTGGCTATGGAGTAGGCTCCCAGCAGGGCAGACCAGGGCATTCGTGATTGCCCCCAGCCCTCTTGCCATGGCCAGACCCACTTCCCTCTGTGCAGTGACTTGCACTTCCCACGGCTCCTGTCTAGGCTCCCAGGACATGGCCTCTCCCTTTCACTTCTCAGGCCATCCTCAGACCTGGGACCCTTCCTGGGGCTTCATATTCCCTGAGGTGTCCACTCACTAAGTGCACTGGGCAGTCATTGTCTTCTGACATGAGGAAACTGAGTCTCAGAGAAGTTATGCGTACACAAGGTTGAAGTTTTGAGGCTGGTGTTCCTGCCACCATCCACCTTCCTAAGAGAGGAAGTGACTTGTTCAGGGTTGTTTACAGCTGCACAGGACTTTGGCTGGAATCTGCTGACCTCCCTGGGATCATGGGATAACCAGGACAGCTGACCAGGAGCCACCCTCAGGACATAGCCTCCTACCAAAGCAGGAGACCCAAGGAGACACACAGGGGGACCAGAGGAGACACAAGGACAGGCAGGCCTTCCCCTTGGAAGCTGTTCACTCACTCTAGCCTTCCCTCCCATGAGGAGGCCAGGCCAAGAACTGCTTTTGGTGTTTGGCAGAAAGGAACACTGAAGCCTGAGAAGGCATGGCTTCTGAGGGGCTCAGGGAGCCTAGCGCTGTAGGACAGAGTCACATGGTAGAAAGCCAGGCCCATGAGGCAATGGGACCCTAACCCCAACAGCCTCCCAAGGGCCTTCTGGAGGCGCCACCCCCAACGAAACTCACAGGGGTGGGAGATGACACTCTCCTCCCCAAGCTCAGCTGTCTTGCCCCTAGTTGCCCACTCAGTCACCTGTCCTTTCAGAAGGGCCCTGGTAATGATGCAAGATGCCAAGTTCAGCTTCTCACTCTTCGGTCCCGGGGACTTCCCGGGGCTGCCCTGGGCTGCCCAGGGCTAGCTGCACATGAGTCCTTCTCCTAGCCGACATGATTTCCAGGAAACCAACCCATGAGCTCCGTCCAATAGGGTGCTCTCCCAATGGCACAGGCTAGTCACTGGGGAGGAGCTCTCCTGGGAATCCCAGCGCTTCATGGGGCTGGGCAAAGGGGAGGGAGGCTGTCCTAGACTTCCACAGGCTGTGGGGAGGGTTGAAGGAATGGCTTAAAGGAGACAGAAATAGCAACCACTGGGCATAAAGGGCACAGCCCACAGCCCCAGGCCCTCCTCCAGGATGTGGGCTGGAATCCTAGCAGTACCACATCGTCACTGAGCACAGCCACAGATGGCGGGCACCCCAGAAAAGCAGAACAGCTCTTGACATTTCTCCTTGCTAAGACCCAGGGCTCCTGCTGTTTGGGATTCCATCTACCTCAGAGCCTTAGGCTTACTGGTTGATTTTATAGGCTCAGCAAGAACTGTCCCATCCTTCCACCCCACCCACCTCCAGCAAACCCAGGCTTTCCAACGGTGCCAGGAACTTCACTTTTCATATATATTCCTTGGGCAAGTATTGCTTTTACGAAGGCGAGAGGATAGGAGGGAGACTTTTTACCTTGTGTCTTTGAAGAACATTTTTAATTTTGATCTATGTGAATGCATTACTACCCAAAACATTATTAAAGGTTAAAAATGAAAACACAACAAATAATTTTAAAAAGAGCCGATAAGTGGGTGATCTGTGTGCAGATATACAGAAGGGTGTCCCTGCAAGGAGAAAGGGCTTTGCAATGACAAATCCAGGCCCCACGGGGCCCAGCAGAAGAGCAGACTGATGGGTGGGTGTGATGTCCAATGTTCACTTCCCTTCACGCGTTTCAGGACAGCAAGAGACCCAGGAAACCAAGCCCCTTGCCAGTGGGACTCCTGGCTCCCAGCATGACCCCTCTACCGACAGGGTCTGATCCCCAAGACCTAGAGCTCAGAGGAATTGCCCTCAGCAACAGCATTGTCTTCTCACAGCAGCCAGCACAGGGGCCCGGCCCAGCTTCCGCAGAGATTGGCTGGGGAGGGGCCACATCCCTGTGCAGCCTGTCCTCCCCAGGGCCTGATGATGGATGGTGGGTGGATGTTGGCCATGGTAGGTGGCCCCTGTGGCCTACTGCCATTCCCAAAGGGGAATTTTATGGTAGCAAAGGAAGGAAGTGCGACTGGGGATGGAAAGTAGCCTTGAGGACCCTACAGCCTCTGCTGAGAATTCTCTCTGGAACAGGGTGGTCCTATAGGAGGCGAGTGTGGCGGTGCCAACCAGCCCAGGAATCAGGCACCAGGAGGCAGTGTCCATGACACAGCTCAAAGGTTTATTGGAATATGAGAGCTTATGTACATAAGGGTGTTCAACCAGAGGATTACCTGATTGATTTTTAGCTAATTACCTAAAAGATCATCTTAATTGGCGAGAAGCCGGGGCTGGCTGACAAGAAGCCAGAGCCAGTATCAGTCTGGGGCCAGTATCAGTCCAGGACTAAGGGAAGCTGGTAAGAAGCCGGCCCGCCAGCAAGGAGCCAAGGTCAGAAAAAGAGAAGTCCGGACATATCAGTTGGCAAAGAGCCGGGGCCAGGGGTAGAGAGGTCTCCAGGCACATCAGTCAGCAAGGGGCTGGGGCCAAGTCTTGGTGTTCCAAGACCAGAGAGAGCAGGGTGTGCCCGCCTGCTCAGCCTGGCAGCTCTCCCTGCACCACACTTGCGTGACCTGGTCTCCTACATAGGACTGAGGTCAGGAAGGAAAGAGCTGGGTCACCAGGCAAGGAAGGAAGAGGGAGAGGCTGTGTAGGCATGGAGGTGACACACTGAAGCACACCCTTCATGCCAGGACCTTGGTGGACAGTCTCACTCGCCCCCGGGCTCTCTCCCTACTGGGTACTCTCTCCTGTGTCACAGACAAGGAGTCTGAGCCTCAGAGTGAAAGGAGCACAGGTCACCGACTAGGGGAGAGCAGAGCTGAGACTCCATCACAGTCCCACGTGCTCTAGCCCCCTGGGCTCTTGCAGATGGTAGACTCAAGCCTGGTCCCTGAGCCCAGGGACCAGGATAGACAGAGGCTCACAGAGGCTACTAGGCCCTAGCCTGAGCTGGTGTGGATGCTCAAGTCCCCTGCTCCCACCATACCTAGTGTCCTTGGGCCAGCAGGCACACACAGTCTACCAGGCTGCAGACCTGGGCTCCTGTCCTGTGCATGGGGACATGGGGTCCCTGCAACTTCTTACTGCTCTCCCAGCTGGGCCTGGCTTGGAACCCCAGAAAACTCAGAATAGGCCCTGTCTCAAGGACCTGAGGTTCAGCAACAGAGACCACAGGCATTCCCCAGTGCATGAAGGACTCCAGGAAATGGGTGGCCCTTGGGGAAGCCAGGCTGGGCCCCAAAGAGGTATAAGCACTAGGCTACACTGTGGGAAGAAGGGCCAGGTAGAAGCGGGGGACCAGGGAACAGCTGGCAGGGCCCAGGATTTGAGCCTAAGGGGCAAAGTGGATGGTCCCAGGCTGTCCTGTTCCATGACAGAAGAAAAGAAGCTGTATAAGAGCCTTCTGTCAGGCTGGGATTGTAGCTCAGTGGTATAGTGCTTGCCTCCTATGCGTGAGGCACTGGATTGATCCTTTGCACCACATAAAAATAAACAAATGAAATAAAGATATTGTGTCCATCTACAACTAAAAAAATATTTTTAAAAAAAGAGCCCCAGGGGCCCAGCCAGACAACTGGCCAACAAGTCCAGAAGCAGCTTTCAGAGCCAGCACCATCACCCCCACCCGGCTTGGTCTGGACAATAGGATGGCCAAGGAAACACCCTAGATACTTCTCCAGGCCTCATGGGACCTGGCAGGCAAAGGGAGCAGGAGGGTCCCAAGTAGCCCCCATCTTCCAGGCAGAAGGGCCAGTGGTCAGAGCCCTGGACCTGAACCAGTCTAGGCTGCCCACCCACGGCCCCAGCCCTGCTGCCTGCACCCTTGTGGGAACTGCCATCAGCCTCCTGCTTCTGGCTTGGCCTCAGGGAGCTGGGCCCTAGCCCTTGATCACTGCCAGCCTCATCAGAATATGCACATTGCAGGGGGTGGGGGGGTTGCACTGATGCTCTGAACACAGAGGGGCAAGTATCATATTTGTGCAAAGTTCCTGCCAGGAAAACCCTGACTTCCTATCTGTAGGTCTAGAAATCCTCAGGAAGAGGACCCTGAGGCTCTGGGAGGGTCTACGCCTAAATCCCTGTCTGCATTGTGAGGCTCTGGTCAGGCAGAAGCTGCTCTACCCTGGAAGTCTCTTCTGAGTGGCCTTTGGGGGCTTCCCCAAACTCACACCTTGCTTGACAGTCAGGGTCCCCCACTCCCATACCCAGGGCCCTTTTGACTTTTGCAGGCCCTCACCCTGTGGGGCTCCTGGGACACCAGGGAGGGAGGCTGGGGGCCTGGCTTTGTGAGGTTCTTTAACCTCCTCAGCCTTTTTCACGGCTAGAAAAACTGGGCACAGAGAGGGAAAGGAATTTGATTAGGGACTGGGGTGTAGCTCAGCAGTAGATTGTGTACTTAGCATGGCCAAGGCCCTGGGTTCAATCCCTACCACCAAAACAAACAAACAGAACAGGAAGTTGCCTACTTCACACCACTAGGAAGTGGCAGTCAAGACCAAAGCCCTCCCACATCCTCACAGCCGGGGTTGGAAGCCAAGCCCAACCCTGCAACATCACTTTCAGCCAAAGGCTCAGGCAGGGCCAGGCCAGTTAGGGTCAGGGTCAGGGTCAGGGGCTGCAGAAGCTCAGTGAATAGCTTGGTCCTCAAAGGTAGGCTGGAGCTCTCTGGGGAGAACCTGGGCAGATAAGGCTTCCTCTCGCACACCCACACCCATACTGGGGATTGAACTCAGGAGTGCTCAAGCACTGAGCTACATCCACAGCACTTTTTATTTTGAGATGAGTTTTCAATAAGTTGCCCAGGCAGGCCTTGACCTTGCAATCCTCCTGCCTCAGCCTCTCTAGTCGCTGAGATTATAGGAGTGTGCCACTGCACTGGGCCTCCAGGTTTCCTCATCCTCCTCTGAACCTTGTCTGCAACTCCCCCAGCAGGACACTGATGGCTGCTGTGGGTATAAGTAGGGTGAAGAAGTGGAGAAACTAGCCAATGTTCTTCCTTTAGAGCCCTCCACTAGGGCAGAGGTGGCCTCCTCACATTCTGAACCCTGGTTATGCAGATCCAAGACCTGTTTCTCCACCAGCTCAAGTACTGCTCGGCAGCTTCCGCACTTGGGCTCCCTGCCCCCACCCAGTCCTGGAGCCTGGGAACCCCAACCTTGCCTTACTTCCTCATTCCTGCCCTACCTACTGTCACCCCACCCTACCCAGGGAGTCCTGGATACTCCCTTGCCTGGCCTGCCCTGCCTCTCCTTCCAGCCCTGGTGCATCCGAGGGGGGATCAGGGACTGCTTCTGGCACCTGCTCCCAGAGGTGGCCAAAGACTGCGGGCACTTGATCCACTTGCCCCAGGGCCCTAGCTGACTCAGACCTGGCTCTGTGTCCCAGTGCAAATCTGCCTGGGCACTGGCCCCTGGCTGTCCAGAGAGCAGGGGCAGAGCGGGGGAGCTGGGAGAGAGGCACCCCCACTCATCAGCCCTCAGGAGAGTCCTGGGACTTTGGCCCACTTGCAGTCACTTGCCCCAGCTCTAGCCAGTCAAGGTCAGGCTCTAGCTCTGGGCTGAGGAGGTGGCATCTAAGGTAGCTTGTCTCAGCTTCCCCTCAGCTCCCAGCCTTCCCGGAAAGTCAAGCTGCCAGTGCCAGCAGGGGCCCTGGCAGCTTGGTCCTCAGAGTGCAGGCCAATTCCAGAGAGAAGGAGTACGTGGGCTCTGGAGCTTCTCCTGGAAGCTCTCCCGCTGCTGACACGCAGGTCATGCCCCCAGACACGCTCAATGGGCAACTCTCCCTAAAGTAACCTGACCACTTTCATTACTGGGAAGTCCCTGCCATATGTAACCCAAATACTTCAAGCACAAGGCTTGGCCTCTTCTTGTCCTCCAGGGGCCTAGGCCTGCCTAGGATGAGGCAGAACAGTAACCACCCCCAGAGGGCAAGGCCAACTTAGCAAGGCAAATGGGCCCGGAGTCCCACAGGATGCCTGTTTTGCCTGCAGCACAGCAGGCACCTTCCCAGTTCTGGGCCTGCCCGTCTTCCAGTCGTTATGATAGGTAGCAAAGGGTCACTCAGAATGGCCCTGAGTGCATGGGCCCAGGGCTCCCACTCCCAACCAGCTTGGCCCTGCCCCCTCAGTAGGGAGGCATCCTTTTAATTCACATTTATTTTTAGAATACTCTGTTCTGTACTTTCAGACTGGGGTGGTGGTGGTGCTGGACAGTTACCAGAGCAGCCCTCCCTGGCTGGCAGAATTAAAGAGTTTCTGCCACCCCAATATTCTCCCCCACAAATGCCTGAAATGTCTTCATCCTCCCGGCTGAGCAGCCAAGCATGGCTGAGGACAAAAATTCCATGACTCTGGGCTTCAGAGTTGGGGGCAGGGCCCAGAAGGACCGCCTGGGATCCTAGCTTGGGGCTGAGTGCCTGGGGGAGGGCGGGCAGGGTGGTAACCCTCCCCTGCGCCCTCCACCTGATGACTCCCTTCAGGCCAGGGAGCACTAGATGCAGGTGATCAGCTTGTTCTTGAAAGTAGACAACTCTATCTGCTCGAAGAGCACACGGTCATGAGCGGTTCCGGAGTCCACAGCCCTGGCCGCAGCCCTCAGCAGGTCCTGGGCATGCTGCAGGAGGCGCTGGTTCCGCCTGCGGCCCAGTCGGCGCAGCGCCAGAATGGCCAGTATGTGGTTTCGCCTGCAAAGACACAGGGGCCCTCACTGCAAAGCTGCACCCCCTGACACTCCAACCCTGGGCTGGGGAAGAAGCATGAGTCACTCAGCATTCCTGAAGCCCGTCAGAGAGGCCAGCGCTGACCCAGGGCAGGAGGGGGCTGGGCGGGGGAGCGGCAGCGTGAGGGGGCGCAGTACCTCGGCCTGGAGGGGTCAGGACCGCAAGGAAAGGGCCTGTGCACAGGCACCCCGGGAGTCCGGAGACCAGTTTGAGAAACTGCTGGTGGTGAGGGAGAAAGGGAGGGAGGGAGGGGCCGATGCCGCAACGTGGGGGGTAGGCTTCAAGCCAGGAGCCCTCGGGGTCTGGGAAAGGTCCCCGCAGCCAGGCAGCAGGAGCGAGGCGGTGTGGAGATAGAAGACCCACGCCCAGAGGCGTCGCGAGTCGCCCTCTCCCACGGGATCACCGTGAGGGGCCCCAAGGGCTGCCCGCAGCAGCTAGCGATGGGGCGAGGGGGGCTGGAGGGGAACCCCAGGACATTGTGATGGGGCGGTCACGCCAACCGGGGAGATGGGCCCGGATGGGGAACAGGGAATTCTTCCTGGGGACAGCCGTGACCCAGGAACGAGGCTTGGCCAGGGACTTTCTGCAGCCTCCCCATCCTGGAATCTCCGAAGCCGCGGAGAGCGCTGAACTGGGATTTCCATGGGCTTCGATGACTCACAGCGCCCCATCCGCCCCCGGCATCAAAGCCTTCCTCCTCTGGCCGGTCTGAGTCCGGGGCATTCAGAAGGGCTAGTTCTGGGCTGGGATCGCGCCGGCCCCCTTGGCTCCCACAGGCGGAGGCATGACCCCCGTGCCATGAGACTGATCCGAACGGTCGAGAATCCGCGGAAGGGGCAGTCCGGGCTCGCCCAGGGTCCAGCGCCGGGGTCAGAGGCGCGTCCCTGGCTGCGGTCCTCACACACATGCGCACACAGGTCCGCGCTGGGTTCAAGCTCCGTCCCAAACGAGCTCGCTCCTCCCTCCGCTGGTTACCCGCCCACCCACTGCCACCTAGACTTGAGAGGGAGCGAACGTCAGGCTCCGTGACCCCCAGCTCTCCGTTGCAACCTAGTTGGGGAGCAGGTGGGCTACGAACCTGATATCAGGATAGCTCTGGATGAGCGTCTCCAGGTGCCGCTGGATGTTGTCTTTGTAAGTCTCTCCCAGGATCTCCGCCACGCACGGGATGGCCTGGTTAAGCCACGTGGCTTCAGAGCCCTTGCAGACAGGAAAATACGTGTGAGCTGGGCCACCGCTCCCAGGAGCCCCTGCCTGCAGCCCCTCCTGTAGTGCACCGCCAGCCCTGCAACCGCTTGGCAGGTCCCCCATGTGACTGCCTCCCCCACAGCTGGAAGGAACACAGGGCTGGGCACTGAGGGCGCATCTGCAACGTGGTATTCATCTTCCCACCCCATCCCACCAGGTGTCTTCCTGTCTTTTCCCAGATGGAAAGACTGAGGCCCGAACTGGGAACCATTTTGAGTAATGGACCAGCAACCCAGATAAAGGGTGTGTGAGGAGGGGTCAGTGCCTCTGCTCCCAGGGCTCAGGGTCTGGAATGCGGAGGGTCCTCCAGCAGGCCTTGCCCATCAGAGGGAGGTGCCACCCTTGCTCCTTCCCTTAGAGCCTGGACACAAGTCTATGCAAAGTGCCCCCCCTCGTGGCCCCCACCAATCCCAAACAGCCAGCCACCCTCCTTCCTGATGGAGTGTGCAGAGACCTGTTGCTGCCCAAGGCCAGCTGAGTGCTAGGGCCCTTCCCCCCACCCCAACCTGGTTCTCTTTAGTGCAGAATATAAATGAGAATAGGGGGCGCCAATGGAGGGTCTGGTGGCTGGATGCTGCCCCTACCAAGCCCTGGAAGGTGTCGCCGATGGCCTGGGCATCCACGTTCATCTTCTGGGAGCCATTAACACGCTCCATGCTCCGAAACCGCTCGCGAGGCCTCAATGCCTGTGCCAGGTACTCCTGGACAACGTACCGGTGGACCTCCTGCAGAGCCTCCTGTGCAGGCAGGGCCAGGGTCAGGGCCAACAACCCAGCCCCAGGGCACCCTGCCAGGGCCCTCCCCCTCCAAGTACCTTTGCCAGTGGTGGGGTCACATGCTGGAGGTGGTGGGCAAAGGCCAGCACCTTCTCCATGATGGGGTGCAGGGTGTCCTGTGTCAGCCAGCTCTTGGTGAATAGGACCCTGAAGAGCGGCTGGGAACAGAGGGGTGTGGGAGTGAGCCCAGTGCACCATCCCTTTTCCCCTTTTCAGCTGGGTTCCCTGGTGCCATCCCCTCCCCTAGCCACAAATTATGTCACTGGGAGCCGGGCGCGGTGGCTCACGCTTGTAATCCCAGCACTTAGGGAGGCTGAGACAGGAGAATCGCGAGTTCAAAGCCAGCTTCAGCAATGGCGAGGCACTAAGCAACTCAGTGAGACCCTGTCTCTACATAAAACACAAAAAAATAGGGCTGGGGATGTGGCTCAGGGGTCGAGTCCCCATGAGTTCAATCCCCGGTACCAAAAAAAAAAAAAAAATTATGTCACTGGGCCTTTCCCAGGATGCCTCCTCCAGGCAGGCACTCCAGTGGTCAGGGTTTGAATTTTAGTGACCAGCCCTGCTTAGGGTGTGCCCAGGGACAACTTCAGGGTCTGGGTGAGGGGCCTGGGCCTGATTCCTTGGACCCACCATCTTGACCTTTTAGAGGTCAACGGTGAGAAGGGAGGAGTTTCCCAACTATCCCTGCTGAGCTGGAAGCTCATCTGACCCCTGCCCATCCCCAACACACAGGGCCCTGAAACCACCCTGGGGTAAATGAATGCTGAGACATGGGCCCCAGGCTCCAGGAAACAGATGGCACCTACTGGGTGTGAGGAGTGGGAGAGAAAGGCCTGACCTGCACATCCCGCTGCAAGCCCTGGAGCAAGTGCTTCTGGAAGTTACAGGTGGCAGCCACCAGGGGTTTCTCCAGCTCCTCTAGAGTTCCTGGGAACCTGGCCAGAAGACTGGTCCTGGGAAGGGACCGAGACAAGTGAAGAGGTGGCCGAGGGAGAGTGGCTGGGAAACAAGGTCCAGCACACACCCCTGCAGGCTGGGCACTGTACTAGCTCCATTTATTTAGACTATAGTGTGAAGGACAGCCCTTGGAGCTGCATAGTGCAGTAGCTCTGGGAGCCAGTCATAAAAAGGGTACATCAGCTTCCCTCAGGGAGCTCTGGGACTTGGGCCCCAGGCTCCAGGGAATAGATCGCACCTGCTGGAAAGTAGGAAGAGAAAACCCTCCATCCCTTGTTGATGGGACACTGCAGCATAACCATGCCTGGTGTAGACCATCCATTGAACTTTATTTCCTGCTGAAGGAAACTGAGGGCCAGGCTACACCCAGTCCCCACAGGCCAGGGACAGCACGGCAGGCTGAAGTTCTGTCACTGCCTACCAAGGGGTGGAGAATACTCCCTGGGCATGAACCACCAGGGTCTTAGTGCTGAGGAGCAGCCTGGTCATTTAGGAACGAGAGCATGTTGGAGGGCCTGGGGATGTCACTCGGTGTACAGTGCCCAACTAGCAAGTGTGAGGCCCTGGGTTCCACCCCAGCAACAAGGGGGCCGGGGGGTGTCTTAGAGAAGCAGTGCCTCATCATCATCATGGACTCAGGCAGACCTGGGTCACGTCCTGGCTCCACCACTTACTGGTTACAACAATGGACAAGTGTCATTTCTGGAGCCTCCACTTTCCCACTGGTACGTGAGTACTAGGCCCTCGGGAAGAATGGCATTAGGTGGGTAGAGTACACACACATCTGGCACATCTCAAGTGTGCACAAGAAGGCAAGAGTCCCCACAGCTCTAGAGAGCAGGTGCTCCGGTCCCACCCATTAGATGAGGAAAGAGGCACAGAGATGAAGTGACTTGTCCCAGGACACATAGCTAGTCAGTAAAAGAACTGGGATCTGACCGACAGGATGGCCCAGAGGCTGCCTTCTGCGGTGGGAGGACTCTAAGGCACAGTCCCCAGGGAGGGCCTTCGCCTCCTGGGAACGGAGGGGCCCAGACCCCAGACAGCACAGCCCAGCGTGGAGTGTCAGGGGCTGCTTCTCTGAGGACAGGGTACCCCCCAAAAGGAAGAAGTCTGGCTGGGAAGAAGGGAGAAAACAAACAGCCCTGCATCTAGGGCAGTCGGGCGTCCTTGGCCACTGGTCGGCGCTAAGCCCTCCGCATCCCTGTCACGGCCCCTGCGCGGCTGGGCTGTGCGGTCAGCATGGTAGGAGCCGGGGCGGGCAGGGTCGGTCCCTGGAGGTCTTTGAGAGCCTGCCCGAATTCACACTCCAGGAGGGCCGCGTCCCTCCACGCCAGGGTCGGAGCTCCCCTCTCCGTCACCTGCGTACACACAGCGGCCGCGGCCTCCCGGAGGGTTTCCTGAGCTCGCGCGCCTCCTGCTGGCCACGGCGGGCAGCGCTCCTGGGGGGAGCTAGAGAGGCCTACCTCAGCTCCTCGCAGGCGTTAATGTAGGCGCCCAGGTGTGGCTCGCTCACCGCCTCCGACTCCAGAAAAGACTTTTCAAACCTGGGGGCAGGGTACGCAGAGGCCTTAGGGATCCCTCCCGGCTGCGCTAGGACCTCGAGCCCCCGCCCAAACTCCAGGACCTGCGATGAAGGTCCCTCCCTCCCACTGGACTCTCGCCTCCTGAGTCCACAGGGTGGACGCCACCGACGCCTGGCCCCACCGTTCCACCCACACACACATACACTCCGGCCGAGGACGCGCACTCACCTGGGCAGGAAGAGGCTCAGCGCCCGTGTGCAGATCCGCAAGGTGGTGGCTTCCAGCTCCGCAGAGATGGCGCCGGACGTCTTCACATGCTCAGCCACCAGCTGCGAGCCACGCTGAGTTGAGCGCGGTCGGGGGCCCCGACCCAGATGCCCATAGTTCTCTACCTTGTGGCCCCGACCACGTCTCCAGCCCACCCCGCTCTGCCTCACAGTCACGGTTCCAGCTTTTTTTTGGTACTGGAGATTAAACCCAATCCAGGGTCCCTTAACCACTGAGCCATATACCCAGCCCTTTTTATTTTTATTTTGCTTAATTTTTTAATTTTTTGGTACCGGGGATTGAACTTAGGGGTACTAGACCACTGAGCCACACCCCAGCCCTATTTTTTGTCTTTCACCGAGTTGCTTAGTGCCACGCCATTGCTGAGGCTGGCTTTGAACTCACCATTCTCCTATCTCAGCCTCCCAAAGTGCTGAGATTACAGGCATGCGCCACCACACCCTGCTTGTCCGGACCCTTTTTATTTTTTATTTTGAGACAGGGTCTCATTACGTTGCTTAGGTCCTCCTTAAGTTGCTGAGTCTGGCCTTGAACTTGCAATCCTCCTGCCTCAGCCTCCTGAGTCGCTGGGATTACAGGAAGGCTCCAGCTTTAAACAGGCCCAACCTGAAGGTCAACTCCCCGACACCTAGTCCATCAGTCAATCAGGAGCTGTACCCTAGCCTAGCCATGTGCCCCAGAGGTCTCACTCCACTGGGGGCCTCAGGCTCTGGTTTAATAGGCAGGAATGGCTAGCACTGGATATGATAGCTCTGGGGTCCCACCTCAGGCCTAAGGTCTGAACACAAGCCCCTCCCAATCTCCTCCCAGGCGCACCATGTGAACATCAATGGACAGTGGTGTGTGGTAGAGGCCCTGCAGCACATCAGGGACTTCCGCAGCTGCCCAGCGATTCTGCTCCAGCTGCAGGATGCCATCGAAGCAGCTTGCAATCTTGGTCTTTGGGGAGTAGGATGAGGCGGTGATGAGACCCTCCCAGGAGGGAGTTCTGTCCCCCATGCCCCTACCTGCTCCAGAATCCCACGTTGCACCCATAGGGATGTGGGCCACCCTGCTGGGTCACAAGTCAGCTCAGGAGACAGGTGAGCTCCTGGCACCACCCTCCCACAGGATCCCACCCCCTGGAGCCAGGCCTGGACTGGCATTACCTCCAGGGAACTGGCGTAGTCGCTCTCTAGTCGAGCCCACACGTCAGGTGCTAGGAGTGGGGGCAGCGGTTCCGTGAGCAGCGCCAGGTCTGGGGCGCCCAGGAAGTCAGGGCTAGAAAAATGGCAGAGTGGGGGTGGGGGCCAGTTGGGCTCTGATGCTTCAGGGACTCCCCCCTTGGAACAGGCTCACATTCTAAAGCCATCATGCAGGGCCCTGAGCTTGGATTTCTGTTCACATTCCACACTCCACCCATCACCCCTGCCCTCTAGGGGTCCATGCCACCACCTCCCTCCCCGGAAGCTTCTGACCACTGGATTTCCTGGCATTCCAGCAGCTGTGCCTGCTCAGAATGCTTAAAGAGCTGTCCAGATGGACCTCTGGCAGGCTGCCTTGGTGGTGACCTCTACCCTCATGTTTGGCCTACACCCAAAACTGGCCTCTAAGCAACACACACACACACACACACACACACACAAAGCACAGCTCAGAGACCCATCACGAGCCAACCCACATCAGAGAGGGGCTGGTACCAGCCTGAGGTCACACAGCAATTTAAGGAGCCCAGGATTTTCAGGCAGCCTTCTTCCCCAGGCAGTCCTGTCCCTGGTGCCGAGAACTATTGGTTCTGAGAGGTAATCTGCCCCATCACACCTCAGAGCTAGAGGTGGAAGCTCCCAACAGGCTGTACCCTGCACTTGGGTTCCAATCCGAGGGAGAAAGTGGGGGTTAGCCCACACTGAGCACTGTGAACCCACAGTGGCACCCTGCCTGGAGAAGTGCACACAGGCGCCCGTGGGCTAGCATGAGTCCTCTAACTGTTGGCCAAGGCCTCGCCGCCCCTTCTTGCCCTGTGGCGCGGCGTCTCAGGCCTCACCTGCCATACACATTGGCTGCCCAGTCCAGCAGAAGGTAGAGCTGCTCACAGCCGCGCGCGGCCTGCGCCAGCTCCTGCACGCGCCGGGCCACCGCGCCGTGGAAGGCGCGGAGGTAGGTCTCCCACGCGGGAAAGCCGGCGGCCGCGTACGCCGGCTGCACCACCAGCCGCACCTTCTGCAGGTCGCTTTGGACCAAGCCACCAAGCTCCGCCAGAAGCTGGGCCAGGTCGGACGCGCCCTTGCCGGGCTCACCAGCCAGCCCGGCGCCTGAGCCCCGCACTCGCTCCTGCGCACTGCTCCGCACCGCGTCCTGCCAGTGCCGGCGCCACTGGCGGGGTGTGCGCAGGAAGTCGCCGTCGGCTGGCGGCTCCGGGTGGGCCTCCTCCTCTGCGCGCACCACGCGGGCCACTTCAGCCAGCGCGGCCTGATCTACGCCTTCGGGACCCAGAGTCTCGCGCACGATGGCGCCGATCTCCGCCGCCAGCCCGTCGTAGTGCAGGCACACGTCCATGGCGCGCCGCGCAAAGGCCGTGGGGTCTTCCCCAAAGGTGTGGGAGGCTTTCTCTGCTACCAGCTTTGTCTCCAGGTACCGGAGTTGTTCGAAAGCACTTAACAGCTGCCGCTCAGTGATGAGGTCGGCCACAGATTTGCCTTCTGTAAGGGCAGGTGACAAGAGGGGTAGTGAGAAGGACCACCCCGGGACCCTGGGCCGAGCTGAGACCATTAGGTCCCTGTCGAATCGGGCCCAGGGCAGCCCAGCCCCTCCCCCAAACGCCCTGAGCCCAGCTGAAAACCTTCGCAGGCAGCCCCTCCTGCCAGGAGCCCTTGCTCACAATCGCATTGGAAGAAGCAGGACTGGAACCTCCAACTTGGCTGGCTGGAAAGAGCAATTTGGACCAGTCCCTGCCCTCCCCACTTGCAATTCCTACCTTCAGCCTGGCTCCCACCCCCACCCCAGCTCTGTGGAGCCCTAGTGGCCTCCTGTGCAGCCCCAACTGCCGGTCTAAGAGGTCAGATTTCTGGCTGGGTGGTCCTGTGATGCCCAGGTTTCTGCCCCAGCATCTAGAGGCACCGTTTCTAGCTGCTCTGCTCTCTGCCAGCCCCATGCTCCAGGAGCCCTCTTCTACCTACACCCTTCCTTCAGGGTCCAATCTGTCCTCCTCTGGGCAGTCCCAGAGCTTCCTCTATACCCTCTATGGCTCTGTAATCAGAGAAGATAGTGCCTTGCACATGGCCCGGGTTTGGCCAGGAACCAGGATGTGAAAGTCTGTGCCCAGGCCAGGCTTCTGCAGTCGCGCAGATCCTGGTTCAGATCTCACTTCTCTGCTTCTCCAGCTGTGTAGCTGGAAGCAAGTCACTTAACCTGAGCCTCGCTTTTCTTATCTGCCTAGCAGGGGCTCCGCCTAAGATGCCGGAAGAATCTGAAGTGAGGTCCTGCAGGAGGCAAGTATGGGCCTCCAGGAGAGCTCCTGGGAGCCCTGGCTAAGCTGCTGCCTCCTCTGGCTCTTTCCTCTCTTGCTTGGCATTGTCAGGGAGGCCCTCACCTGCCTCTGGTTCCAGATCCTCAGGCTCCACCCAGGTGGACACCTGCTGGCTGACACCATCTGTGACCATGCAGGGCTCCTCTGGCAGAGCAGCCCCCTGGGACTGGCCAGCAGCTGGACCTTCATCCGGAGTGCGCCGGAAAGACCGGAACAGGGAGCGGGAGCTTCGCCTGAGCTGGCCTGGGTCCTCCTTGGAAGGCTGAGAGGCCTTCTGGCTGGCCCAGGAGAAGGCCCGCTTCAGGGTGTCCAGGCCTGGCCTCACAGTATCCTCGTGGTGAGCGTTGGGCTCTTCCCCACTGCTGATCTGCCCAGTGCCCCGAGCTGGGGTCTGGGTTTTCAGCCCAGGTTCCTTGGGGCTCTGTAGCTCTGGCCCAGGGGTCACTGTCTGTGGTGATGGCATCTTGGCAGCAGGAGAACTGGGGATGAGAAAGAGGTTCAAGAGGCCTGGAGGGTGCCCAGCCCCAGAGAGCAGACACGGAACCGTGGGACTTGACAAGGCTTCTGTCAAGCTTCCTGGAAGTGGCAACCCTGAGTCTGTTCAAAAGGAAGTGTCAGCAGGCCACTGCCTTGGCTACTGCCAGACTATCTACCAGGCCACCAGGAAGCTTTCCCTGCCACCACCCCACAAAAAGGCCTCCTCCATGCCCATCTTCAACTCAGACTGCCAGACCAGCCCTCCCCACCAGAATTAGAGGTGTGGGGGTGGAACATGCTGGTTCTGGGGCCCAGTCCAGCCCACAGCCCACAGGAGGGCAGGGCCCAGCAACCACATCCGGGACTTCTGGACTGTAAGTTCTGAGACCTCAAATCCCCCCATCCCTCCCTCCACCAGCCCCTTTAGTGTCTACCCACTTCTACCTGAAAATCCGGACTGCTTCTGCTTAAAGATGAGGGTAGGGATCCCCACAGGAGTCTATGCCCTTCCTGTGTCTTCTGACCTGGAGGGAGGTACTATGGGGCTTGATGGCACGAGCTGGGCTTAAGCTACCCTGCAGCTTATCAAAGCCACACAGCCTAAAGGGAAGGTGGTAGGAGGGGCCTCAGGTTTATATTTAACAGGGGGCGGAGAGGGTCTCCATGTTGTTTCCCACCCACTTTCCTCCTCCCACCTCCACCACAGAGAGTGGGGTGGGGGCCCCAATGGCATGGGGCACAGGTACCACCCTCTGCAAGGCTGTACTACATCTCCTTTCAGCCAGGATGTTTGCTTTTCTGGCTTTAGGCTAAGTTGGGGGTGGGAGAGTAGAGGGAGCTCTCTGGCAGGCCACAGGCCAGGACCTTCCACCTGCCCTGTTGTGCAAACTGTGGCAGGGTGGGGGAGGGCTTGGGCTAGTATCACTTTATCCTTGGAGAAACTGAGGCCAAGAGAAGGGCTGGCTGGATGTGTTGAGGTCACAAACCTAACAGAGGCCGAGCCCATAGCCCCTCCCAAGGGCTCCTCATCACCCCAGGCATCAGGCAAAGCCCCGGCTGGAACCAGCACCAGACCCCTGGGTGACATCAGGCTAGAACTGCCCCTCCCTGGGCCTCAGTTTGCCCAGACCCTCACTCACCCCTATGCCATCCAGCAAGGTTTCTGTTCGAGGCCAACTGAGACCTACCTTCCTCCAGGATGCAGAGGCCACTGGGCAGCTAGAAGGAGGCCCAGCTGAGGGAGACAGACACAGGCGATTGATGGGAAACTTATCAGCCCCACCCTGGCCACAGATCACCATCCTCCCCTGGAGCCAGGGTTCAGGGACCCTGCTCTACTCAGATTCAATCCACATATGGTAGGGGGCTGGTCGACCTCCCCTCTCCTCTTCCTGGGACCCCTCAGTGCCTGACTTGGGGAGCTGGTGCCCACAGGGCAAAAGCATAATAAACAGCCAGTTACAGCTCAAACTGCCTACCCCTGCTGGGCGCTCTGGGCACCCATCACATGGTGGGGAAAGGACAAGGTGGGCCCCTGCCTCAGTTGGGGAAGAGTTCATAATTAGCACCTATCATACCCAGCCCAATGCCTGACACAGGTCAGGTCCCCATGACAACACAGCTGCGGGATTCATGTGCCTCATTTCACACAAGAGGAGCCTGAGGCCCATAGCTGGCTCTTGCCTCAAGCCATCCCGCTCAGGGGTGGGAGAACATAGGCTGAACCAGGTCTGCCAGGAAACAAGGAGCAGAGGTGGGCTGTCCTGTGTCCACAGCACCAAGAAATCAGGGCTGCTGCCCAGGGAGCTCTCTATCTGCTAGAGGACCCCACGGAGGAGCAAGGTGTCCTGAGAGAGGTTAGACTTTGCCGTTCTCTCCCAGGGAGCCCAGGGATGGATCTTAGGGTGAGGTGGGGCAGCTGAGCAGGTGGGTCTCATGGGAGGTTAACAGGCAGAGACTTGGGGCTCACTCAGCCTGCTCAAGCACCCCTGCCCAAACCAGAGCCAGCAAGGCCCCCAGAGGGCTCCTCAGCCTGCAACCACACCACCAATGACCCTGAAGCTCCCAGCAGCTTTACAAACCATCCTTGACCTTCTCTAATCCAAATGGATCATTTCCCTGCTCTAAGCCATTCCATGGCTCCCTAGTGCCCTCAGGCCAACCCTGAGGCCCTTTCTGGACTGAACCTTCTCTGGCTGCAGCCCATCCAGTCTTCCAGGCCTCCCTTATGTCCCGTGCTTGCCCAGCCCCCGCGCTGTCCCTCAGGCTGCTCCCCCTTCTGACCTCTCTCCGTTCCCCAAATTTGACCTGAGTTTCAGGAGCCGAGGGTACCCCCACCTCCAAGAGCTCCTCAGACAGTGCTGTGTGGTCTGCCATCACCCTCTGCCTGCTCGTGGGCACTCAGGACTGTTGCTACAGTGATGTGGCCCTCCTTCCTGACCCGGGAGTCCCTGTCCATCTCCCTTTCCTTAACACCCCAGGGCACAGTCTGGAAAAGGAGTGAACCATTCAGTGTAAGGGGTGCCCCCTCAACCCCAGGCTGGTGCCCTCTGGACTGCCTTGTGGGCCCCCACCCCAGCTGTAGCTAGGCCTCTGCCCTATGTCTGCCTAACATGGCCGTGGGGCCTCTCTCTGATTCTCCTTCTGTTTCCCTGTCAGTATTGCCCAGAGCATCCAGGGAGGCCCAATTTCTATGCTGCAGCTCCCTGACGGGTTCAGCACTGGTTGGCTCTAAGGTCCTTCAGACTCAGGCCAGCCTGAGCCCTGGGCCCTGAATCCCACATTCTTTAGGTCAGGCTATCATATCTATTGCAGGACCAGTAGCAGGGGACTTAAGTCACCCAGAAGACACAATCATGGGAACTCCCACTCTGGATCACCCAGTTGTCACTGAGAAATCGAGTCTGTGCTTCCCTTCCCTCCCTAACCCCAGCCTCTGCTCTGCCTCCTTTTCCCTAGGCCTCCCCTCTGCAGCAGCTCTGGTCCTCACGGTCAACCTTTAGTGCTCACCATACCCTCTTCTCCCCATCCACCCTGGGAACAGCCTATCACTCCACCCTTCAAAGCTCAGAAGTAGCCACTGTGCCCTGGGCCAGCAGTGCCCTCTTAACTCCCACCTGCCATCCACTACCACCTGATCACAGTCTCCTAATTGCTCTCCTTCCTGAACTCCTTAGGTTCCTGGGAGCAGAAGGGAAGCCTTGCTGAAACCCCAACCTGCCTTGAAAGCTTTCCTTGCAAGATGGAAGTCTGAAAACATGGGAAAGGACAAGGACATCTATTCTTATTACTATTCTAAATTGTTTGCCTAGAAGATCTAGTTAAGGCAATAAGGCAAGAAAAATAAATAAGAACTATAAATATTAGGGAGAAACAGATACAACTGACATTCACTGGTGATGTGATTATATGCTTAGAAAATTTTAGACAGAAAATAATGAGAGCTAACAGAAGAGTTTGGTGGGTAAGTTTCATGGATTGATTCTGTACAAACAATCAGTAGCTCTCCCACACCCAGCAAAGCCTATTAGAAAAACGCATATTAAGAAAGTCACTTGAAGCCGGGCACAGTGGCGCAAGCCTGTAATCCCAGCACTTACGGAGGCTGAGACAGGAGAATCGCAAATTCAAACCCAGCCTCAGCAACGGTGAGGCGCTAAGCAACTCAGTGAGACCCTGTCTCTACATAAAACACAAAATAGGGCTGGGGGTGTGGCTCAGTGGTCGAGCGCCCCTGAGTTCAATCTCCAGTATCAAAAAAAAAAAAGAAAGAAAGAAAGTCACTTAAGGGGCTGAGATCGTGGCTTAGTGGTAGAGCATTTGCCTGGCACGTGTAAGGCACTGAGTTCAATCCTCAGCACCACATAAAAATAAATAAAAATAAAACAAAGATATTGTGTACATCTACAACTAAAAAAAAATCTAAAAAAAAAAAAAGAAAGTCACTTGAGGGCTGAGGATATAGCTCAGTTGGTAGAGTGTTTGCCTCACATGCACAAGGCCCTGGGTTCAATCCCCAGCACCACCAAACCAAAAAAAAAAAAAAAAGCAAGCAAGCAAGAAAGAAAATAACTTCAGGGGCAGGAAAGATGGAATGAGATGGACATCAATGCCCTAGGTACATGTATGACTGCACATATGGTGTGACTACATAATGTACAACCAGAGAAATGAAAAGCTGTGCTCCATTTGTGTACAATAAATCAAAATGCATTCTTCTGTCATGTATACCTAATTAGAATAAATAAATTAAAAATAAAACAATTAAAAAAGAAAGTCACTTGAGCTGGGTGTAGTGGTGCACACCTGTAATCCCAGGGACTCAGGAGGCTGAGGCAAGAAGATCACAAGTTCAAAGCCAGCCTCCACCACCTAGCCAGGCCCTCAGCAATTTAGCAAGAGCCTGTCTCAATATAAAAAATAAAAAGGGCTGGGGATGTGGCTCAGTGGTAAAATGCCCCTGGGTTCTATCCCCAGTACCCAAAAATAAAGTCACCTAATGCCAGGCACAGTGGCACACACCCATAATCCTAGCGACTCAAGGAAGCTGAGGCAAGAGGATTTGCAAGATGGTGCCTCAGTAGTTTACTGAGACCCTAAACAACTTGCTGAGACCTTACCCCAAAGTAAAAAATATAAAGGACTAGGAATGTAGCTCAGTGGTAGAGCACCCTTGGGTTCAATCACCAGTACCCAAAAAAAAAAGGCACTTATAAGTCTCTTTTTCCAGCAACTCAGGAGGCCAAGGCAGGAGGATGGAGGATCACAAGTTTGAGGCCACCTTGGGCAACTTGGTTAGACCTGTCTCAAAATTAAAAAAAAAAAAAAAAAAATTAAAAAGGGCTCAAGGTATAGCTCAGTGGTAGAGTGCCTGGGTTTCATCTCTAGTACCGGGCAAGGGTGGGGACAGAAAGGCCCTCTTCACAGTAGCCAAAAACCAGAACCCTCCCAGGCTGCCATCGCCCCGAGTACTTCGCCCCGAGTACTGTTCTCCTTAGCTTGGCATTGGAAGCCCTTCCTGACTGCCCCTCATTCTCTGCCCCACCCTGTCACCACTCTGACCCCAGAAGCACTTACCACTTCTCTACACCTCTGCACAGACTGGCGGTGACCTCAGCCACACTTTTTCCAGCTGCCTGCTCCTTCAGGCTCAACAGAAGAGGCTCCTCCTCTGAGGAGCCCCAGGACACAGTCAGTACCTCCTGTTGTGGGTCCAGTCCCAGCCCTGGCCACACCTTCTCCATGACTAAGGGGCAGGTACATAGTCTGGGACATCTCTGCCTGTGAACAGGAGCCTGCAGAGCAGAGAATGGACCTGATCCAGCCCCCAGCCAGGGCTGGTACGGGACAGGTGCCCAGGGAAAATGGATAAGTGGATCTAAGGTATGTTGAGTCTGGGGATATGTCCACACAGTGTGTATGAGCTTTGCATGTCTGCACGTGTGCCTATCTCCTGTGTGATTGTTCTAGTATGTGTGTGCCTCAGGGGGGCTTTCTCCGGGAGTCCACCTGTGTCTGTCTGCATCTGTATGCATGCCTTCATGTCTTATGCATGTGTCTCCATGCTTTTCGCAAGTGTGTGTAACTGCCTGTGTCCCTGTGACTGAGAGGACACTCTGGCCCAGCCAGCCTGGGCTAAAGGCCACTAGCAGAGCTACAGTGGCCTCAGTCCCTTGAGTCCCTGCTCGCTGTCTGCAGCTCCCTTCCGCCCTCTTGCCCCACCTAACCAGGTCATACCTGAGGGAGCAGACCCTGGCAGCCCAGGCAGATGGTGCCCTGGAAAAGCCGACTGAGTGAGGCCCTGAGAGTCGAGTCCAGGCCTGGGACCTCCAAAGCAGCCCGAGTGACCAACAGCTGGGACTTCCCAGCCGTGGTCAGCACCACCCAGGCCCACTGGGCCCCACCCCCACTCCACCCTCAACCCAGACCCCATACTTTCACTTTCAAGAGAGTCCCGTCTCTTCTCATTCCAGAGGCAATCATTCCAACCTTTGACCCCCCTGGCTATCTGAGACTGAGGAGAGGGTGAGGGGCCACTGGAGGGAGGGGAGAGAGGATCACCCTCAGTGGGGGTGGATGTTGGCAGCGACTGCTGCCAGCCCCTTCTGTGGCCAGAGGCCAGGGGCACAGACATTGACCCAGGGGACATCTACCTTGAGTGAAGGGGCTCCAACACCAGGCCCGTCCATCAAGTTCGTCCCAAGACCCATTGCACCCTGCTGTGGCCGAGTGCCAGAGCAGAAACTCTTGCCCAGCCTGCAGGGGTCCCTGGGTTCTATCCCCAGCCCAGGATGAGAGAGAGGGTGCACTCACAGGGGCACCCAGGAAGCAGTCGTCCCCTCCTTTCCTGGGGAGTGAGGAGGGACAGTGGGCGGGGACAGCACAGCAGCAGAGGCGGGGAGCTGGGCTGAGCCTGATGCCTGGGTCAAAGGCCCCACTCCCCCACAGCAAGTCAGAGGGGAGGCATTTCATGGTGAGGGTCACAGCCCTCCTGGAGGAGGAAGCCCCCACCCCTTCCTAGGGGGATTCCACAGCAAGCGTCTCAGGAAAGAAACCCAGGGAAAATCCAAGGAGGACAGGTTCAGGCCCGTCCCTCCTGGACTGGGACCAGCTCGCTGCTCCAGACGGGATGCTGAGGACAGCTGGAGCAGTTGTGTGTCCCAGGGTCGCCACGCAAAGCACCACAGACTAGGTGGCTTAAACAATTTATTTTCGCAGCTCTGCGGACCAGAAGGCTAAGGTCAAGGTGTGGCAGGGCTGGTTTCCATAAATCCTCTCCTCACAGGTCTGTAGGTGGCCACCTTCTCCCGGCGTCTTCACCTGGTCCTCGCTCTGTGCGTGTCTGTGTCAATTTCCTCTTTTCATTGGATGAGGGCCCAATCTAATGACCTCGTTTTAATTATTTACTTTCTTAAAGAGCCCGAATCCAAATAAGGTCACCTTCTGATGTTCTGGGGTTCTGGGGTTAAGATTTCAACATATGAAATTGGGGGACAATATTCAGCCCACAGCAAACTGGAAGGTACCTGGGATGTTGTACACCCACGGTCATCTACAGACAGGCCATGTTAGATCCAAAGACACCAGCACTCTTCAAGATAGGCCTCCTGCTAACCTAGCCCCTGAGCCCTGAGTCCCTTCTGTGAAGTGGGGAATCAGACTCCCAGTTCCAGCCTCCAGGGAACATAGCAGGCTAGTGGTCCTGTTCTCCCAGCTCTGCCTGGCCTGCCCACTGTCCCCCAACAGTCGAGACAGGGCAGGAGCCAGGCACAGTGGCACACACCTGTAATCCTAGCAACTAGAAAGGCTGAGGCAGGAGGATCTCGAGTTCAAAGCCAGCCTCAGGGGCTGGGGTTGTAGCTCAGTGGTAGAGCGCTTGCCTCGCATGCGTGAGGCCCTGGGTTCGATCCTCAGCACCACATACAAAGCAATAAAATAAAGACATTGTGTCCATCTACAACTACAAAAATATTAAAAAAAAAAAAAAAAAGCCAGCCTCAGCAACTTAGGGAGGCACTGAATAACTCAGCAAGATGCTGTCTCTAAATTAAATATAGAAAAGGGTTGAAGCTGGGCACAGTGGCTCACGTCTGTAATCCCAGCACTTAGGGAGGCTGAGACAGGAGAATCGCGAGTTCAAAGCCAGCCTCAGCAACAGCGAGGCACTAAGCAACTCAGTGACACCCTGTCTCTGCATAAAACACAAAATAGGGCTGGGGATGTGGCTCAGACATTGAGTGCCCCTGAGTTCAATCCCCGGTACCAAAAAAGAAAAAGAAAGAAAGAAAAAAAAAAGGATTGGGGATGTGGCTCAGTGGTTAAGTGGCCCTGGCTTCAATCCCCTGTACCAAAAAGAGAAAAAGAGAGGCAGGGCAGGGGCCCAAGACAAGTGCAGCTGGGTCATCTCAGGGCCCTCAGATGTCCAGTTATGGGTCACCTTCACTCAGGTCCCAGGTGCCTGCAAAGCTGGTGGTGCCCAGGCCTAGGGCCTGCCCTCAAGCTCCCAGTGGTACCCCAGGCCCAGGGCCCACTTGCCAACATGTGGTTCTTTTTTTTTTTTTTTTTTTTTAATAATTTTTAGTTGTAGATGGACACAATGTCTTTATTTTATTGCTTTGTATGTGGTGCTGAGGATCGAATCCAGGGCCTCACGCATGCGAGGCAAGCGCTCTACCGCTGAGCTACAATCCCAGCCCCCATGCGGTTCTTTTATTCTGTCTCCATGTTGTTTTCCCCTAACTTTCTCAGTAAAATCCCTGTGGAAAAGTCCCTGCCTTGTCTCGGGGGAGTATGGGGCACAAGACTGGCCTGGCTGGGGTGAGAGGCAGAACAGAGAATAAAGCAGGGGGAGAAGCATGGCTGGGGCCACGCAGAGAACACAATCCCAGCTCCCTGCCTCCTTGGCAGGCACTTCCTAAGCCTTTGTTTACTTCTCCATAAAATGGAGTTATTTGGGGGGACCAAACGGGCTGAGGACCTGGCTCTTAGGTAGGGAGCGAGGGTACCCTCACCACCACATCACCAGCTGCTTGCCTGTCCTCAGGCTTCTCTTGGAGTCACGCAGTCACTACTGAATGCAGACATCGGAGGCGTCTACACTGTTCTAGGGTCCAGAGTGGAGCCTGGTCTGAGAACAGGAGACCCTGGTTTCCATCCTCTGCTCTTCCACCGGGTTGCAGGGCATGGCAGGGGTAATGCCCGCGCAGCCTCACTCGGTCACGCGAACCTTGCAGGGCATTGGTAGGTGGCCCACCGCAGACCGCGCGGTGCAGTGGCCCTGTTGACCGCCAGGAGGAGCCGCAGGACGATACTGGGTGGCCTCGCGCTGGGGGCGGCCCCGGGGGCAGCCAAGGCCCCGCCCCGCCCGTGTCCGCCGCGCGCCCCGCGAGGCGGTGGGTGGCCTGGGGCCCCGCGCGCTGCGACCGCCCACCCTGGCTCGCGCGGCGCGTGCTGGGCCCCGGAATGCCCCAGTAGACCGGGAGCTGCGGAGTGGTGGTGACCTGGCGTGCTGTCGAGCCCCCTGCCCGTCCCCCGCGGGGACGTAGGCCAGTCGTGTTTGCACCGGTGCCGCAGCCCCGGCCTCGGAGCGGTGCGGTGAGGGTTCGGGCTCAGTAAACGGCACCGTCGCCTGGCCCGCGCTCTGCCTGCCGGGCTCCCTCACCCCGCATCCCGGTGGCGCAACACTTCCTGCGAAATGTCTGCCCCCTTTCCCGTCCCCTCCGGCCCCTCCGCCCCCACCAGGTCCAGGCTCTCCTCCCTGGCCTGTCCCGGGCCCCTGACCCCACAGGGAGGACGGGGGACCGGGAGGATCCTGAAGGACCGCCCAACACCTCCCAAGCTGCGGACGTGGGGAGGGCCCATGGGGACATCCTGGGCCCCGTACCCAGCTTGGGCCCACGGGTTTAACGTCAAAGCAGGCTCGCAGGAGAACGCCCGCCCCCCACTCCCACCTCTCCTCTTTCCGGAGGTGGGCTATTTTTAGAAGGAAGGCGTGTTAGAGGAGCGCGCCTTCGTCCTGGAGGTCAGCACTGGGGGCCAGGAGAGAACAGAGGGCCTGGGTCTCCCCCTCCTTTGCAGCTGGAAAAGGCGCCGGCCCATCCAAGGGGTGCCTGTGGACTCTGTGGAGCTAACAATTAGGGAGGCTCCCCTCTGCCTGGCCTTGAACTTCCTCGGGTCTGGCTCAGGCTGGCCAAGGGCAGGAGGCCAGGTTGGGAGCCGGGGAGGACAGCGCGTGGTGGGGAGCAGGGGAGCTGGCCCTGGGGAGGGCAGCTCTCTGACACATCAGCCTGTCCTTAGGCAGCAGCACCCCTGCTCCCAGAGCGGAAGACCTTGTCATGGACCTGCTGGAGGGAGGAGACGCTCACGTGGGGCCGGAAAAAGTGCTTGCTCATGTAACCTCCTGCATGGGCTCTGTGGCCAGCTTGGTGGCTTCCTAGCCTCAGGGGTCCCATCACAGACCCAGCCAAAACTGGTCTTGAGCATCTCACTTTGCATCTTAGTTTCCTCATTTGTAAAATGGGACTTTTCAAGGAGTTAATGAGATCTAACTTGGTGTAGGACGCTTGGCCCTGTGCCTGACTGCACCCAGGTTAAGGGGGGTGACAGGTTCAGGACTCCTGCCCTTAGGGCCCAAGGAGGGGTGTAGACAGGGAGGCATGTGGAAGAGGCTGGTCCTTCCTTGAATGGCCGAGGCTGAGGCAGAGTAGGGAGGGGGTCCCTAGGCAGGGGCAGCAGAAAAGTAAAGCCTACCGTGTCCCCACTCCCAGTGCCAAAGCCCCCAGTGGCCACCCATCTGGCACTATGACCAGGCCTGGTCAGCTGGGCTCTAAGGAGAGTCTGGAAGGCCATGGGTAGAACCAAAATTGTCCTCAGTCCTTTGAGTCTCCACCAAGTGTGCCCACTGGCCACCAGGAAGTGCCTTTATTTCTAATTCAAACCACTGAACAAGGAGGATATGGTCCAGACCTGGGCTTGGGAGGGAAAGGGCAGGGGCTGAGGTCCTGGCCAGACCTAGTGAGACAGGAAGCTCTGCCAGCTGGGTGTCTGGGCAGGACAAGCCCTCTCTGTGCAGTAGCCCAGCCACCCTGGGACTGAGGCCCTTTCAGCAGTCAGAGAGCAGAGCCCCATGTCTTTCTCTGTCACTGAGCCAGAGGTGCTTGGTCCCTGGAGCGGGCACACTCACTGCCAACATCATCTGCTGCCTTCCCTGGTGCTCCTGGTAGACTTGGGGAGGTGGCTGCAAAAATAGAAGGGTGTCCACGTTGGTGGAGGGCTGGAGCCTGGGTGGGCCCCACAGGTCTGAGGCAATCTTTGGCCGGCACCTGGGCAAGGGCAGGCCACTCTTCCCCAGAGCTAGGGAGGGAGGGAGGCCGAGAACCTGCTCTGAGAGCAGGAGTACCCCTCCCCTCCCCTATGCATCCAAGAAAAGGGGTGACAGTGAAGGGTAGTCCAGGGCAGACCTGAGACCTTTCCAGGGCCTTTATCCCAGTGGTTATCCAAGGGGCAGTCCCTGATGCTGTCCTGGGTCCTGGGCAGAAACTGACAAAGGGTGAGAGGCTTTGAGCAGGGGAGATTTTAGGCATGGACCCTTTCTGGGCCTAAGCTGCAGGGTGTTGTTGACCATAAGGACTCTTGCCAAGGGGCTGAGGTCTGGGGACAGGCAGAGGGCAGGCAGGGTGCCCAGCATCCCTGGTTGGAGCTGAGTTCGTTTTCTCACTAGGAGATAGACCTTTAGGGGCTTTAGGCACAGAACTTCTGAGGACATAGCTCAGCCCTCATATCCCTTCCCCAACCCCCAGTGACCTCAGAGCCATCCCCAGAGACCCCCCACTGCCCGCTCTGCTGCCATCCTTTGCCCTAGGCCCAGCCCTGGTGGCCCTCCTGCCCTCCAGAGGCCCCAGCTTTTGCACAGGACATCTGCTGCCAGGACAGGAGCTGGCCATGGGCCTGCCCATGTCCCCATGTGTACTCTTATATGTACCCTTACTCCTCTAGACCTCAGTGGGCAATGTACAGTGTTCCAAAGGTCGTGAGTGAATGAGGGAGGGAAGGAGAAGAGAGGGAGGGTTGGTGGGGAGGGGAGAGAATGTGTATTCACTCTCTCACCAAAGGCTGACTGTGCACCTTCCAGGTGCCAGACCTGGGGCCACAAGGGTGGGTGAGGGGACCTCAGTTGCAGGTGGGAGGGAGGAGGGCGATAGGGAGGGGACAAGGTCAAGTGGTGCCTAGGCACCTGGACACAGGCTGGAGGCAGGTTGGGTGGATGTGAGCCAGCTGGAGGGATCCAGCGCCTCTTGCAAGAATGGGCAGGAATGAGGCCCTGCTTTGGACCCGGGAGACAGTGGCCATCTTTTCCTCTCAGCGCCCCCACAGGTAGCCTCACTCACCAGCAGCAACAACCTGGCTCTGAAGGGTACCCCTCTGGGTGCCCTCTGGGGGCCAGCGCAGCTCCCCACTTTCCACAGCACCTGCCTCACTGGGCTCCACCACGATTGAGGGCAGCCGCGGGCCCAGCCGAGGGCCCTTCTCCCGAGCACTCCCCACCGCCTGCAGGGAAAATGGACAGGGGTAAGGGCATTGCCCGGACCTGGGCTCCCTGACCCTCACTCCTCCCCTGCTCTCTGCCCCACTACAAGTTCTGGGCAGGGGTGAGAGTGTGTGTGCACGCACACATGGGCATCCCCACGATGGTTCCCCCATCCCACTACCAGGGAGTGGGCACTTGGCCACTGGGGTCACAGCTCTCCCTGGGGCCACCACAGAACACATGTGGGCTCATCCACAGAACCAGAGGCTGGAGAAGCCGGGGTTACTCCAGAAGTGATATGTGGCCCCAGCTGCTCCTACACCTGGAAGCCTGCACAACCCCTTCCTGGGGTCTTCCCTGCTGGGACCTTGGCCTCCTTCCATTCAGAGGAACTGGGAAGATGTTGCCATGGCAACCAGAGCTCTGGCTCTTGCCTCATTGTTCAGTGCCCACACCAACCCTTTGGGTGCCCTCAGCTTCTCCGCC
The DNA here is from genome assembly GCA_028644305.1 of Xerus rutilus. Classification (NCBI taxonomy): domain Eukaryota; kingdom Metazoa; phylum Chordata; class Mammalia; order Rodentia; family Sciuridae; genus Xerus; species Xerus rutilus. The sequence continues at coordinate 1,782,790 of CM053401.1, forward strand.
TCCCATTCAAGGCCTTCCAAGGTGGAGGCCACAGTACCACCTCACACACCTCCATCTCTCAGCACCCCAGTGGCCTGGACCCGCCCGTGCAGTCCCACCTCTTGCCCTGGCTTAGGCAGGTTCCCTCTTCCTGGAGCTCCCCACCTCCCATCTCTTCCACCTAAGAGGACAGCTGCTTGGTGCAGGTTCTCTGTCCCCCAGTGGCACATGTGCCTTGAGGAAAGGCAGGAACACAGCAGGTGGAACTTTGCTAAAAGGTCCTTGAACTGCTGCAGAATCACCTGGCAGTGGGCTTCAATGCACATTGGACCCTGTGTTTTTTCCCCACTATGGTATATCTATTTATATACATAGCATAATTTGGTTAGTTTCATTTCACCAAAAGGGAGGAATGCTTTGATTTTTTTAGGACCCTCTCTTAGACAAGTACTGCAGGTGACCCTGAGCTGTGAGAACAGGCATCACCAGGTTGGGCCTTCTGTGGAATGAAAGAGCAGACAGTCTTCAAAGGACAGCAGAGAATGGCCCCTGCCCTGCCTCCCACATTGTGGATTCAGTGTCCCTTCCCCATCCTGTCTCCCTCCCCACACGCCATTTTCCTTCCTCCCCCACCCCCAGCCAGGGACTGCTCTGTTCAGTGTCCCCACTTTGTTGAAGGGGGCCCAGACTGGCAGAGTTTGCCGGGCAACTGTGCAGTGGTCCCGGATTCCAGGATGGCTCTATGCAACTCTGGGCTGCTCTCTGCTGGCTCCACTGCTCCTGGCCCAGTGCTGGAAGCCAGAGCACCCAGGCTGCTTCTGAGGTCTCTCATTCCACTCCCAGAAAACAAGCTGGGAGCAGGTCCCTGGCATTGCATCACCCAACAGTGAAGAGAGTATGCTCCTAATCTTGGGGTACAAGCCCTGGTGTCCCCAAATCCACAGGGGTACTAAGTAAGCCAGGACAGCTCACCTTCAATTGCTTCCTGCACCAGACTCCGGCAAAAAAGCAACAGCCTCCCCCACCTGATGGGTAAACTGAGGCCAGCAGTGAAGAGAGGCCTGCCCCAAGTCATGAGCCAGCGCTTGAGGCTGGCTACCTTCTGTCCCCCCACCCACACCTCGACCACTTACCTTCCCTGCTGGGTCTTCGGTTCCCTCAGCAGGGCTGAGCTCTGACAAGGTGGGCTGGGGGGTGCTCATGCTGCTGCCCTACCAGGCTGCACAGAGACAGGGGCAGGTGTGAGACGTCCACTGTGGCTGAAGCTGGGTGCCCCCTCCTCCCAAAGCCTTGGATTGCTCTCTCACACCCACCCTGCCCTGCCTGGCAGTGCCCATGGCTCCTATAGGATCTTTATCATGCTGCTCCCACCCAAAGGGGCACTGGACAGCTGCCACATAGTGCCTAGGGCTGCAGAGGGGCACAGGTAGGACAGAAAGAGACTGCACTAGCCTCAGGGTCCAGGAAGGCTTCCTGGAGGAAGGTCAGCTGGCCTGAGGGATGAGTAGGAGGTAGCCAGGTCAGCTGGGAGGAGAGACGTGTGTTCTGAAGAAGGGAACAGCCAGGGGAGGGCAAGAGGACGTGGGGGACCCAAGTGGTTTTCTGAGCCAGGAACCTGGAGTAGCAGGAGCTGGGCCTCATGCCAAGCTTCTCCTCACACTCCACACACCCAGCGAGGCCCTCAGCACCCACCATCAGAGAAGAGATGACCTCCTGCCTACACATGGCCCTGCCCACCCCAGTGGGGCATAGGGCAAGTGAGTTCCAAGGACTCTGGAAAGAGAGGACCAACCTGCCTCTCCACCTGCAGTGCGGCCAGGTGGGCTCTAGGGGACATGTCCAGGACAGAGGCAGAAATGGGGGTGGGTTCTGGCAGTTAGAGACTTGATTCCGGATGGTAACAGGGGGCTCAGGCAAGGGGCAGAAGAGCTGGAAGAAGACTGGGCCCAGGGAGAGCAGTGACCGGCAGAACAGAAAGCCTGTGACACCTGCTGGCCAAGGACAAGGTGCTGTGGGCACCCAGCAAGGGGAGAGGCTGCTATTCTGAGAAGTGAGGTTTCCTTCACCAAACACCAGTTCAGGTCAGCTCAGGTCCCACAGAAGCCCAGGAAGGAGAAAGGCACAAACTGTTGGGGGGCACCCCCAAGCAGTGGGCAGCCAGCCCATGCCTACTGGAGAGCTCCCCAGTCCCAGAGCCCGTGGAATGCCCCCATGACCCGCCATCCCAGGTCTGGCCCTCCATTGAGTCCCTTCTAGGATCTCATCCCAGGCCTCGGAATCCCAAGTAGAGCCCATGGCAGCCAGGACAGAGCCCAGAGAGGTCTGAGAGACCCAGGCAGATGTGGGCAAGGCAGGGAAACCACTGGCCACAGGGACAAGGCAAGGTGATGGAGCTGGAGACAGAGAGGCAGAGCGCCCAGAGAGGAACGGGACTGGAGAGATGATAGAGCTGTCACAGTGAACAAGCCAGAGAGGGTCGGCCGAAAGCAAGTGCCCAAGGGCTGCGCCTCTCGGGCCAGGGTCCAGTGCCGGCGTGGGCGGGCGTCACTGCGAGATCCGGTCCACACCTCCAGGGGCTCCCAGGTGCAGAGGGCCAGGTACCGTCGGGCACAGCCGCCAGAGGTTCTGCTCTTGCCCACATCCCCGCATCCCATCGCCAGGGATGATCCCGAGACCCAAGCCCGTCTTCCCCGCACGGAGCTCCTGCTCACCCCTCCTCCTCCTCTCCCACCCACTCGCACCCGCCGCCAGGGCGCACCAGGAAAGGTGAGGAGGGGGCGCCCTGCGCCTCGCGCACACTCACCGCCCGCGCCGGGTGCTCGCGCCGACCTCCGCTGCGGCGCCGCGCTGGCCGGGCCTGGGGCTCTGCTCCCGCGCCGCCCACCCCGCGCTCTCCGCCCACACGCGCTCGCTCTCCCGGCCTCTCGTTCACACTCCCGCCTTCTGCCGGCGGGGCGTGGCCGCTCCTCTTCCCTGCCCAGTCTAACCTCCTCAGATCCCATTCCCTAGAACCCGACCCTAGCCACTTGGGTGCCGAATAGGCGCGGCCAGAAAGAGGAAGAAGACCCCCCCCCATTGGAACAACAGAGAAAAAAGGGAAAAGGACACCGAAAGCCCAGAGTGGGGAGATCAATCCGCAGCCCCTCTCACCTTCACCCCTAAAAAGAGCAAAGCAGCCCTGGAACAATCACTCCCATTCAGTCTGGGTACAAGTCTGATACTCGAGGCCAAGGTGCATAATCTCAGATGCACATGATTCCCCAACCTTCTCTATCTAGCATCCACTGTCAATTATCTAACTTCCATCTGACATCCACAATCCAACATCCACCGTCTATCACAATCCACATATATTGTTTCTTCTACCGTCCAATCACCATCTAACGAACATCAGCCATCTACCATCCATCATTCACCATCAATTAATAACCCATCAGCCTTCCCACCCATTGTCCACCATCTGCCTTCTGCCCTCCAACTACCATCCACCCATTCACCATCCACCACGCAATCATCATCCAGGATCCAATACCCATCCACTATCTATCACCAGCCGTTATCCAACAGCCAGTATCCATTAGCCATCCATTCTCTGTCACTACATGCTGTCCAACCACAACCCATCCACTATGTATGCATCCATGCACCATCCACACCCACCATTTGCCAAGTACCAATACACCATGAAAATACTCATTAATCCAACATTCATTTACCAAACTTTCATCCACCATTTATCCAGCCATCACTATGTAACAGCTTTCCAACAAATGTTGAACAACTATCTTCCCATCCACATTTTGTGGGCCCACCTACCATTTATATCTACCATTTATTTGTCAATCATCAATCTACTCTCTATTTATTATTCGTGTTTTCTGAGTTATCCATTAGCTTTTATCCAATCAGCTACAATTCATCCATCAATAATGCAGTCATCAGCTGGGTGCAATGGCACTCACCTGTAATCCCAGTGGCTCAGGAGACTGAGGCAGGAGGATCACAAGTTCAAAACCAGCCATAGCAAAAGTGAGGTGCTAAGCAACTCAGTGAGACTCTGTCTCTAAATAATATAAAAATAGGGCTGGGGGGCTGGGATTGTAGCTCAGCGGTAGAGCCCTTGCCTCGCATGCGTGAGGCCCTGGGTTCGATCCTCAGCACCACATACAAACCAATAAAATAAAGACATTGTGTCCATCAACAACTAAAAAATATTAAAAAAAAAAAAACAGCTTTCGTTCTTCCTTTAAAAAAAAAAATAGGGCTGGGGATGTGGCTCAGTGGTCAAATGCCCCTGTGTTCAATCCCTGGTACCTTCCCAAAATAATAATAATAATGCAGTCATCAATCATTTACCATCTGTCATCTATTCATATTTCTATGAACTACAATCCACCATCCATCCATCCACCAACCACCCAACCTTCACCATCTCTTATTGCCATTCAACTCATATCTATCTATTCAGTGTCCATCTCTTGATATCCTCCATCCATCCATCAACTAACTAAAATTCACTATTCATCCAAAATCTATCCAAGGGCTGGGGTTGTGACTCAGTGGTAGAGCGCTTGCCTAGCATGTGTGAGGCACTGAGTTCGATTCTCAGCACTGCATATAAATAAATTAAAGGTCCACCAACAACAAAAAAAATTTTTTTTTTTTTGGTACCAGGGATTGAACTCAGGGGCACTCGACCTCTGAGCCACATCCCCAGCCCTATTTTGTGTTTTATGTAGAGACAGGGTCTCACTGAGTTGCTTAGCGCCTCGCCGTTGCTGAGGCTGGCTTTGAACTCGCAATTCTCCTGTCTCAGCCTCCCTAAGTGCTGGGATTACAAGCGTGAGCCACCGCGCCCGGCTCAAAAAAATTTTTTTAAAAATTAAAAACTCATCCAAGCCGGGCTCATGCTTGTAATCCC
>CM053401.1:1788189-1829091 GCA_028644305.1 Xerus rutilus
GCAATTCTCCTGTCTCAGCCTCCCTAAGTGCTGGGATTACAAGCGTGAGCCACCGCGCCCGGCTCAAAAAAATTTTTTTAAAAATTAAAAACTCATCCAAGCCGGGCTCATGCTTGTAATCCCAGCACTTAGGGAGGCTGAGACAGGAGAATTGCGAGTTCAAAGCCAGCCTCAGCAACGGCGAGGCGCTAAGCAACTCAGTGAGACCCTGTCTCTACATAAAACACAAAATAGGGCTGGGGATGTGGCTCAGAGGTCGAGTGCCCCTGAGTTCAATCCCTGGTACCAAAAAAAAAAAAAAAAAACTCATCCAAGTATTATTTACCATCTATTTATATACAGTGATCCTAAAAAAAAAAAAAAAAAGGACTGAGTACCATCTATGTGACAGGCATTGTTGTAGGTGTTGGTTACAGAGTCAAGAGACAGAGGTGAGCATTCCTTGATCATCATCCACCCACCATATAATCCATTCACCATCCATCCACATATTGTCCCCCATCTATCACTCACTATCCATTCAGTAGCCATCTTCATTGGTCATTCATTCACTATCCATTTGCTATCTATCTATCTGAACATTAAACCATCCATTTGCCATATACCATTTACCACCTCTTATCCATCCAGCATCTCTCCACTATCTAACCATCCACCATTCACCTTTCATGAATCCATTTTCCAAGACATAACCATTTACTATTTAAAAAATCCACCTATCCATTCAGCATCTCATCATCTACCTAGCCAGAGTCTATCCATTCGTTACATATCCATCATCCATCTTCCATTTACACCTCCAAGGACAATGATCTACAACCTGTTATCATCCAGGTGGCAATCATTCATTTATTTGGTGCTTGCTTTAATTAGCTTTTTCATTGCCATGACCAAAACACCCAAGAACAACTTAGAGGGGGAAAAGCTTATTTGGGGCTCTTGGTTTCAGAGGTCTCAGTTCATGGGTGGCTGGCTATTTTGCTCTGGGCTCAAGGTGAGGCAGCACATCGAGGGGAAAGGGCCAGTGGAGGAAACCTGCTCAGTTTATGGTAGGAAGGGATCCCGGGAAGACCAACTCTCCCAGGGCACACACCAGTGACCCATCTCCTCCAGCCACACCTCACCTGCCTACAGTTACCACCCAATCAGTTCATTCAAACTAGGATGGACTGATTAGGTCACAGCTTTCATGATCGAATCGTTTGACCTCTGGATATTCCCGCATTACCAGGAGTTTTGATAACAGGAGTTTTGGGGGACACTCTATCCAAACCATAACTGCTTCGTTTATATGTCACATCTAGTCTCTGTTCAGGCACCACACAGCCACCATCCAACTTCCATCTGACATCTGTCACTCATGATCCAGCCATCAATCCTATATCCATTAACATTTATCGACCATCCATCCATTCTCTGTGGATAAATTCATCACTATCACCCACTGACCATTATCCACCACCCACTGTGCATGTATACGTTCATGATTCCTCCATCCACTAGCATCTACCATCCACCACCTATTACCTGCAATACATCCACTGTCTATAGGTTCCTTCAGTACCCATCAACCCATTCAGTCAGCACCCACACCACTCCATCCTCCACCTGGCAATCTATAGTCATCCATTCATCATCACTTAATCGACAACCAATACAGAAATACATTTACCAACTTCCCTCCATCCACCATCTAGTATCACAATCTGCCATGTTTCTAGGACCTATCTGACCATTATCCGTGCATCTACCCACACACCTGTACTACCATTGTGTCCATTATTCGTCTGTGAGTTCACTTGGTCCTCTAGGTATTCATTCCCCACCAGTCATCCAACCACCTGGTAATTCACCTATCCATCATCCTTCCATGTATTTTTCTATTATCTTTATATTATATTCTCATATTAAATATAGATGCATAAGCATCAGTCAACTATTTTCACTTCTGTCTCTCCACTACAAATTTCCATCAATCCATAAGGAAAACACTCATTTATTAATAACTATTAATATTAAATATAAATATAAATAGCAGGGCTGGGGTTGTGGCTTAGTGGTAGAGCACTTGCCTGGCATGTGTGCGGCACTGGGTTTGATGCTCAGAACTGCATATAAACAAATAAAATAAAGGTCCATCAACAACTAAAAAGAATTATTTTACATAAATAAATAGTAGCTACTTGTTACTGAGCACCAGTGCTGAACTCTGGGCCACTGAGCCGAGTACTGCCTGATTCAAATACATGGCCTGATGGTCCACAAGGAGCAAACAGGTCAGAGAGAGAATTGTCAGTGTAAAATGTATATCGTGCTGAAATTTCAGTGCCTCTGTCTCCTGGACATAGAGTCAACGAAGCTCTTTTGAACAGGTTGGGGTGGGAGGATGGGCAAGGGGCAGGAGAGGCCCCACCGGCTACTGTGACTACGGCATGGAAACTGATGAGGTGAGACTGCACTGTGAGAATGCCGGCTGAGGAATCAGTCCCCAGTGTGGGACAACAGGGCGGTCTGGGACACTTCTAGGCAGGCAAATACCGCAGTTAGCTAAGGTCTTAGAAGAGACCCCCATTCGCTGTCTACAGCCTAGATGTGCTTCCACACTCCAGAGCGCAGGGGCTTGCCTCAGGGGCATCAGCAGTGCTGAACGTACCAGACTGCTGGCACGCTGGTCACTGTGGCTGCAACGGCACCATCGCCACACCCAGATGCCCAGGAAATGCTTTGTGCAAACTCACTTCCCCTCCCACCTCCTCACCCCCAAAGGCTCCCACCTCCTTGCCACTTGGGCAGGAATTGCTCTCCTCACTTGTTAATTTGGGTGATAACTGTCACCTAGGGTGTTAGTTGTCATCCCAGGTGTTAGCTGCTAAGGGCCTCACAGCTCCTGGAGATTGCTATTAGAGCTCTCCTGAAAGGCCCTTGAGGTAATGCTGTGATGACTGGGGGCGGGGACACCTCCAAGGACAGGCCTGGAGTCTGGTGCTGGGCCTCTAGGGGCTGGTCTTGGCTCTAGCCTCAGATTCTGTGTCTCCTCCTCTCTCCTGCCTCCACCACAGGCGTTCACAGGAAACAGGCTGAGTTGAAGGCAGGAGCTCTGTTCTCCCGCACCTCCTCTTTGCTGTGTGTCTACGGAGCCCCTGCCCCTCTCTGGGTCTCCCTGTCCCTTCCAATGCAATAGAGGAAGGTTAAGAACCAACCATCTCTGGCGTCCTCTGGCGGTGCTGAGACTGTAGTAGTTACCCCTTCCCCAGCACCCTCCCAGCACACACACACACACACACACACACACACACACACACACACACACACACAAAGCTTGGGTGGACGGGAATGGCACCAGGCTGCCTGGCTCTGTGCCAAGAAGGTTAGCTCTTGTCGTCCTCTGGTGGTTATTCTAGGGTAAAGCACCCCAGACTTCCCTGGCCACGGCACAAGGAAGTGACAATACATTTGCATATCTTTGCAACCTCCTATACTGGAAGGGTACCATGGGCATCGTCGTCCTGCATTTTGTCCTCAGGTCCTGATCCTTGAGGCAGGTCCGAGACTGACCCCTCTGCCTTTGATGGGCTGGTGGGCAGCTGGTCCTAAGTAAACGACCGCAGGGGAGGAAAAGGAGACCGGGCACCGGCTGACTGCAGGGAGATTCCGCTAAAGGAAACCTGGACTCCCTCCTACTGTCTCCCCACACTACAAGAGGAGGCACGGGTAAGGATTTTCAGCTGCCTTGCTCCAACCCTAAATCCCAGGCTCCTAAATATTGGCTGGCGGCACAAAGTTTGTGGATGTAAATAACCAGGTTTCAGAGTTTTAAAGATACCTTAATAAAAATCCTACCCACAGGGACAGTCCCAGAGAGGCAGGAGAGCAGGCGAGCGCTGCACAGTGCAGGGGGCCATTCCCAGGGCCTGTGGGACCCCCAGAGTCGCCAGCCTCGCCACGGCCCCCACCTCAGTCTCCCTTGAAGCCTGCGCTGAGCCCCAGGACGGGTCGGGGGGACAGGTCCAGCCCGAGCCACGCCCGGAGTGGGACAGTCTGCCCTCCCAGTGAGGGTGGCGCGGGGCGGGAGGGGGAACCTGGACTCCGCCGGCCGCAGGACTGCGCCAGCACGGGTGGAGCGGGGAGCCGCGGGGCCGGGGCGGGTCTCCAGCGCCCCCTTCCGGCCTGGGCGGCCAGCGCCGCGTGCGCGCTCCGACTCTGAGCGCCCGGCGACCCTTCGGGGGCGCGCGGACCCCGGCGGCTCGGCCTGTCGGTCCGCCCTGGCCCTCGGTCTAGCCCGCACCAGAGCAAGCGGGAAGCGGACAGAGCCAGGGAAGGAGCCGGGCTGACACTCTTGTCCCAGTGGGCGCCGCCGCCTCCCGTCCCTACCCCGGTACAGCCGGGAAACTGAGGCTCGGGCGCGTGGGCCCCAGAGGCCCAAGCACAGCGGGGCAGGGGCTGCGACCCGGCGCCACTGCGCGGGTGGGGACGTCAAGGCCCGGACGCTGGCGCCGAGGGCTGGACCCGGCGGGGCGGGGAAGGAGATCGGGTCCCGCGGGCACTATCGATTCAGGCGACAGAGCGGCCCAGGGCTGCCGCGGGGCGGCGAACACGTGGGCAGCTCGATTTCCGGCTTGAGGGGCAGGTGACTTTGGACCAGTAGCCAGGTGGTGAGGACAGGCGGCAAGAGCCCAAAGGCCGAGTTGGAGCTGGTGCCACTGCAGGGGTGACCAGGTCAGCCGGAAGAAAGGAAGGGAGTTGTCCACGGCCACGCCCGCTGAAGTCACCCTGGGCGAAGTCATCATCTCGCCTACCCTCGCCCCGCCCGTCACAGGGGACAGCGTTTGTCCTTGTGCTTCTCTCTATCCCCACCCCACCCCAACTGGCGACGGCTACCAATGAAGACAGGCCTGGCTCTCGGTGTCTGTGTGGATGGGTGAGGATGAGGGGTCAGGGTCAGGGGTTCATCTCCAGAGCCTTCTGAGGACTCACTGGTGGTGACAGCTGGCCAGCCCCAGACATACCCCAGTCCCACTCACTAAGCAGCAGCTCCTGTGCACAAAAGTTGGGACAGATGCTTCTCCAGGATGAGTTGGTAAATGAGCGGCAATAGTCTGTGCCACAGTGGGCAATAAACACTTTAAAAGAGTGCCCTTTCCGCATGTTTGCACAGCACTGAGATGTGGGAGCCTAGCTGGCTGATACAGCACTTCCTGTAGGGCCGGCTGTGTTCAGGCGATTTGCTTACAACTGGATCATTTCCTTTAATCATGACCTCTGTGAGAATGCCATATTATCCCATTTCACAGAGAGAGAAGCCTGCACAGGAGCTAAGGCAGCTGTGCAGGGTCAGAGCTGAGTGAGAGGTGTCACTGGAGTAGGGACCTGCACCAGGCTTAAATCACTGGGTTGCCTGCCACCTTTGGGGCCAGAATACTGAGCAGTGTGGGAGGTGCATCTTTCTCAGCCTCACTTTGGAACTGGCCATGCTCCAGTGGACAGCAGGGACCTCTACTCCACCTCAGCACTAGGGACAGAGGCTGTTAACCTCTTGTTCCCTGGTACGGAAGCAGAAGCTGGAACTCAGAGAGGGCAAGTGTCCCCCAGGGTACACAGCTAGAAAAGGGCAGAACTCAAGTTGGACTGTAGTTTTCCCTGGCCCTTCCTGCCTGCCCACTTTCTGCCATCCAAGACCAGTGGGTCACAGGGGAGCCCTGGCATCCTCCCTCCCCTACCTACTGGAGCCCCTGCTGGGTGTTAGGTCCCTGGATCCATCCTATTCTTCACCTCCCAGTCTTGACTTTAACAGATGGTTCTGACTGGAGCCAGCTGGGGTCTAAAAGCCCCTCCGTGAATTCCAGGTGCCCTAGGAGCAAAGCCGTGACCCCGGCTCCCACAAGTAGAGGAAACAGCCTCATTCCCCACTTAAGCCCCACCTACAGGTGGGAGCAGGGCGGGATTCAAGGCTAGTTTGAAGGGCCGGTAGTGGCACTCCCAGGGGTGTGCCTGCCACCCCTGATCCCGCCCAGCTTCTGCAACCAGAGCAGCCAGGAAGAACAGATTGGATGCCCCAGGCATGACCCTCAGAGCGCTCCAACACATCCCCCAGCAGCCAGTCTCCCCATCCTCACTTGCCCCTGTGCCACCTGTGCAGTGATTCAGCCTGGTAGCCAGCATTTTCTTCTAGTGACTATTCAACAAAGGCACCGACATGGGCCAGCCTGCAGCACCAGCAGCTCTAGAGCAGAGTCCCCAACCCTGCATCTGTCCATACTTATGAGGCATGTGCGCAGGAGAAAGGGCTCAGCGACAGGCCCTGTATCAACAGGCCTGGTGCCAACTCAGGCTCCAGGACTGTAGAGTCCAAAAATGCCAGGCCTGGCTCAGGATTTTGAAAGCCAATTTGAGGGGTGGTCCTCTGAGAATGAGTGGAGAGGGCAGGACTAGAGCCAGTATAACCATCACTAATGATGCTGAAGACCTGGGTTCTGGGGCACCCACTGCACTCACCCTGTGCATATCTACCTCATTCTAAGGCTTTGTGAGGCGGGGACTGTTATTATACCCTTTTAGCACCCGAGGAATTATCTAGTCACGGTAGGGTGTGGTGGAGCATGCTTATAATTCCAGCAACACGGGAAACAGAGGCAGGAAAACTATAAATTTCAGGTCAGCCTCAGCAACTTAGTGAGACCCACACTACTTTTGAACGTTGTCTCAAAATAAATAAAATGGGCTGGGGATGTAGCTCAGTAGTAGAGCACTTACCCAGCATGCACAAAGTCATGGGTTTAATCCCCGGTATCCCCAAAATAAAAGAATAAAAATTTGTTAAAGAGTGTGTAATCCTTTGCCCAGGCTCAGGCAGTATCCGGACTAGACCTTCACTCCGAAGGTCCCTGAATTTCCCTCCCTTCATTCTCACTCAGTGCTGGCAGAGATGGGTGGCGCTTATAGTTTGGATCTTGAATGTCCCCCCAGAGGCCTACATGTTGAAGGCTTGGTCTCCAGTCTGGGAGGTGATGGAAACTTTAGGTGGAGCCTAGTGGAAGGAAGTTAGGTCATCAGGGGTGTGCTCTTGAAAGGGATATTAGGGTCCTAGTCTCTTCCTGTTGCTCCCTGTCATGTGCCCCTGGCATGATGCATTCTGCCACCACAGGGGTGAAGCAACAGGCAAAGCAACCATGGATCGAAAACTCTGAAACCATGAACCAAAATAAGCCTTTCCATCTTATAAATTGATTATATCAGGTATTTTGTCACAGTAACAGAAAGCTGACAAACACAGATGCCCAGGAGGCCAAGAGCAGAGACCCTGGAAGAAGGCTGTACCAGAGCAAATCAGCCCAGAGATTCTCAGTCCTGAGCCTATGGCAGGAGCCCCCGCCTGCCCTTTGCAGCTCTGGGTGAGTGGGTCTAGGGTCTATTTATAACAAGTTCATAGGTGCTGCTGCTGGTCTCATCTGGGGACCACACTGTAAGAACCACAGGTGCAAGGGGGGGCCAAAGGCATCATCCTGCCCCTTCCAGGCCTCATGTGTCCACACCCCAAGCAGGATGGGCCAAACTAGCAAGCCTCTGCTGTTGTCTGTGCCAGGGGCAGCACCAGGGCTCTGATGGCCACCCAGCTTGGAGGAAGCCCCAGCTCCTCCGTCAGCTTGCTGTGTGCTGTGGGTGGGTCTCTTGTCCAGGCCAAGGCTCGGTCTTACCTGTACATTGCACTGGGGAGCAGAGGCTGTGTGTGGACAGAGGGGGGCTGTGAGGACAGTGCACGGCAGGGAGGCCGCTGGGTGGGTGCTCCTCACAGTGCTCCTCTTTCCTCCCAGGGACATGGACACTGGCTACATCTGGAGGGAGACATGGGCTGCTTGGGGAAAGGCAGCGTAGTGTGCAGGCCAGGCTTCCTGGGCTCAGAACCAGGCCCCACCATTTATCAGCAGTCACTCATCTTCCCAAACCTCAGCTTGCTCCTCTGGAAAATGAGGTCCATTACTGTCCCCACCTCTTCAGATTCTCCTCTGGTTGGAGTCCAGTCTATGAAGTGCTGATAGAGCATTTAAAATATGTGTGGCTATTGCTGGGAATCCTCCTGGATTGCCTTCCTTCCCCGCCTCCTCCTGACTTCCTGGCTCAGCCTCCACACCCACCTCACCCTTTCCAAACTGTAGGCTCAGGGAGGGGAATCCTTAGAGGCCTCCAAAGGACCCTGAATACCAGCCTAGGACTCTCTTCATCCCTAAGGCAGTGCGGAGCCATGGAAGGCTCCCGAGCAAGGGAAGGAGGTGGTCAGCGCTAACCTGTGGGAAGTCGCCTGTAGCAGCCAGGAGCCAGGTGAGGCTGCTGGGGAGAGGAGTGCCACAGGGCCAGTGTTTGCACAGGCCATCGGTCAGCGCCTCAGTTTCTGCCCTTTCACCCTTGTTGTTATCAGCTGCTCTCTGTGACTACAGCTCTAGGACTGTCTGTATGTACCTTACCCACTGTGATTACAGGCTGCACATGTGACCTCCCTGAAGCCTCACAGGCTGCAGCAGTGGGTCCCCATCACCTTTCAGATGAGGATCTGGAGGTCTCAGGGTCAGTGTCTGGATTCCAAGCTCTCTCACCCAGCTCACGGAGTTCCCCAAGTGTGCAGCTGCTGGGCACTGCTGGGTTCAGTGCCCCTGGATGCAGGGAACATTCCTGGCCTCAAAGGGCGTTTCCCAGAAGGACAAGCCTGAGGGACTGAAGGGCAGGGTTTGCAGGGCAACTAGAAACAAGAGGCAACTGCTTAAGGGAGGGAAGGGCAGGTTGGGAGGTGCTGCCAGCCCCTCTCATCTGGAAGGAAGAGGAAAGAGCCAAGACTGGAACTCAGGAGGGACGCTCATCTGCACTTGGCTACCTGGAGAGGAGAGTGACCTTTAGTCAGGACACTGCCAGGGGCCATGTAGCAGAGCCAGAGCCTGGGGAGAAGCCCATTTTTGTCTCCACCCTCCCTCCCAGATGTTCAGCAGGACTCCCACTTGTCTGCAAGATAGTGTCTATGTGCTTTCCCAGATGCAGCAGCTAGAGAGGGTGGAGGTGACCTCAGAGAGCCATCAGAAGATCGGGAGCAGGAAGTGGACAGCAGAGCTGTGAGCTCATTCCTGTACCATCCCTGTGGTCCCCACCTCCTTCCCTCTGTCACTGGGCTCTTTGCAAATAGAACCTGCTGAGATGACCCTGTCTGAGGGGGCCAGTTGACTCCCACAGGCCTGGCTCACACAGACCTTGAAGCTCACGCATAGGCTGCTGTCTGGTTCTGCTCTGAGGTTGTCACCAGCCTGGCTTCCCTGACCTGGGGGGGGGGGGGTCTCCCAGGTTGGCTTTCTGGCTTTCCAAGATCACACATTTGACCCTTGCTGCTTGGCTTCTGTGATAATGACTCCTTTGGTTCCGATCCCCAAGAAAAAGGAGGAGAAGTCCCCAACCCTCAGCCTGACACATCCAGCCACCTTACGCATGGGGCCCCAGGGCCCTCCATCTCCTCTGGCTCCCCTTTTTTTTTTAAATTTTTTTAAAATATTTTTTTAGTTGTTGATGGACACAATGTCTTTATTGCTTTGTATGTGGTGCTGAGGATCGAACCCAGGGCCTCAGGCGTGCGAGGCAAGCGCTCTACCGCTGAGCTACAATCCCAGCCCCTGGCTCCCCTTATTGCTGGCTCCTTGCCTTTCCTTTGCACAAACATTACGTGGGCACTTCCTTCGAGCCTGATCCTGGCAGGTTAGCAGCCTGTGCCCCTGACTTTCAAAGTCCTTGATGTGGTCAGCTCAGATGTTGAGAATGAGGAGAACAAACACCTTCAGGAAGAGCTGAGGCCTGAGGAGTCTGGAAGCAGGAAACCTCAGGAGCCACTGCCAAGGTCACAGTGGCAGCAGGACCAGGCAGGCAGTGGCAGGGAGGCAAGGGCTGCTCAGACACTCCCATCCCATCTGCCACTGCCCCCTGGGAGGAGTCTGGGCCCGTGGGGTCTGGCCTGGCTCAGCCCTCCGCCCGCCTGTGCATCCTGGCCACCTTCTGCTTGCTGTGCCTGTGGCTTCCTCCGCCCAGCAGCCTGGCTGGACTGCCACCTTCTTGTTTGGATCTCCTCTGATCCAAGAGAGGAGAGGAAGAGAGGCCTCCCCGGGCTCCCCTGGGGTCTGTAGGCAAGCCCACATCACCTTGCCAGCCACCCCATCTCTTTCCTCAGAGTCACTTCTCCCCCAAATTCTCCTTTTCACTCCTCTGTGGTCTGTCCCCAGGACTGGATCAGATGCTCCAGCGTCCTCACACCGCAGTGCGTGGAGTGTCTGTTCAATAGTTCTTCCTGGTTTGAATGAACGACTCTACATCCTCCGCAGGCTGGAGACTGAACCAGGGGCACTGCATCACTCAGCCACATCTCTAGCCCTTTTTATTTTTTATTTTGAGACAAGGTCTCACAAAGTTGCTAAGGCTGGCCTGGAATTTGGAATCCTCCTGCTTCAGCCCCGAGTCACTGAGATCACAGGGCTGCGCAACTGTGCCGAGCTGCCGGCTTTTGTTTTCCAGTGAGAAGTGACATAGCAGTGACCAGCACTGCCCCTGTGCCGGAATCGGCCAGGGGCTCTGCAGGGGCCGCAGGGTGCAGGGCATTGAAAACACCACGTGAGTTTAGGCAGGTGAGGAAGGGATGGGCTGCTGTTACCAACTCTGGTCCTCTAGGGTGACCAGAGGAAAGAGTGACCAGCCCAAGATAGGAGCCCCCAGGAGAGGGGCCCCATACAGGAGCTAGGCTGTCAGCTGCCTGACAGCTGCTGTCATCTGGCTCCCTCTGCATGCCAGAGCCTCCCAGAAGTCCGAGGGCAAGACGGTCTGTGCGGAAGCCCACTTGGGGTACAGAGCTGGATGGGGGGCTCTAGAAGAAGGGAAAGGCAAACTGCCCACCCCCTGCGTCCTTCAGCCTCCACCTTGTCTTATGAAGGAAAGTGTGTCCTCAACCCCGAGGGCACACAATGTCCTTAGCCTCTGGTGGTCGTGTGACCACGGGGGTGGATGCCTGTGTGAAGCCTGAGACAGCCCCAGCAGCACTCCTGGCGTGAGGTGGGCGGGTGGAAGGGCCCAGAAGCAGCAGTGCACCAGCGCACTTCCCGGGTCCCTCCCCACTGCGGGTCTCAGCCTTGGAGGGATGACCCAGACTTGTTTGTTCAGGATCTGAGTCCCCTCTGGGCCTGTCCCTAATGACCTCCCTTCCCTTCCCCAGTGATAAGAATTACTAGCAAGAAGCAGTCAGAAGTGCCTCAGTAAAGCCTCTGGGCTCCACGTTGGGCAGAACCAATCCATGTCCCCTGATGGTCGGGACTGGGGGTCCCCTTCTGCCTGTTGGCTTGACGCAGGACAAGCATAGCTGGTAAAGGGAGGGGCAGCATCGGCTGGGTCTGTCTGTCGGAACCCTGACTGTGTTTCCTGGGAGAAGCAGTCCTTTCACACGAGGCCCGAGGCCGAGGCCACGGGAAGGAAAGCAGAATTCCTGTGTGCTTCTTGGCCTAAAGTGGAAGGGCTGCCGCCTCCACAGCTCGCTTCCTGGACTCCCGCACTGGGCTCTTGGGGGTTGGCACCATGCACTTCCTGTGGTGGGGAGGCATACCCACAGCCTATAGGCTGATGCTTCACCATCACAGGGAGTTGTTCTCATAGGAGACCATGGCCTCTGTCCTTCAGCCTCTACCCTCGTTCCTGTTCTTTCAAGCCAGCTGCTTTTGGGTCACAGACATGTGGCAAGTCAGAGAATTTCATGGGTATGAACTCTGCCGTACTTCCTTCTCCATAAAGTGAGTCCTGTCGTCCCAGGCAACTGTCTGAGTTGCTATGGTGACAGGTACATTAAAGCATTCTCCGTGTCTGCAGATGGTGCTGGTGGAAGTGACGTGGTTGGACACAGAAATCTTTACCTGAAATATATGGAAGCAAGTCACTGTCCTTTCTGTGACGGAAGGAGTCTAACATCATCAACCTGGCCACTCAGCAACTGCCTGGTACCCCTGGGAATGGCTCAATATGGGTCACTACTGCTGGCAGTTTCAGCTGTCAGTCATAATAGAAGGCAAGTCAGCCTCAGTAAGCTGTCCCCCCACCCCTGCAGAGGCTCCACCCCTGCTTGCTGGTCACTTGAACATGAGTCCTTTGAACAAGCACTGGGGGTGGGGGTGGGGGGCGGGGGGGAAGAGACCAGAATGGGTAACCTTGCCTTTTTGCAGATTGAGAGCTTCCTCCACAGTAAATGCCAATTTGGTGAGCATTCATTGCTGTGGGCAGGCCTTCTGTGCCCATTCTGAGAAATTTATCTACTTGCTTTCCCCAGCAAAGGAAAAGGGTTTTTTTTTCTTGGTGCTGGGGAGTGAACCCAGGGGTGCTTAACCACTGAGCCACATCCCCAGCCCTTTGTATTTTTTTATTTTGAGACAGGGTCTCTGCTAAGTTGCTAGGGCCTAAGTTGTTGAGGCTGGCCTTCAACTTGCAATCCTCCTGCCTCAGTCCCCTGAGTCACTCGGATTACAGGTGTGGGGCACTATGCCTGGCTTCTATTCTTGGATGGAAAGATAGCTGGGGTTGCATAGCTCCTAAGTATCCATGGTCAGGCATTCAACTTCCACCAAGACCCAGTCGCAAGCCAGTACAGCCTTTGAAATGGAGAACAGTTGTTGGCAGAAGGCGGCATGGACTTACTCCAGAACCTTGGGGATATATGCTGATTCTCCTATCAGAACCTTCTCCACAGAGCATGTCTGACTCTCACACTTTCAAAATCACAGGATAGCCGGGCATGGTGGCTCACACTTGTAATCCCAGCACTTTGGGAGGCTGAGACAGGAGAATTGCGAGTTCAAAGCCAGCCTCAGCAACAGTGAGGCACTAAGCAAGTCAGTGAGACCCTGTCTCTATATAAAACACAAAATAGGGGGCTGGGATTATAGCTCAGCGGTAGAGCGCTTGCCTTGCATGCGTGAGGCCCTGGGTTCGATCCTCAGCACCACATACAAAGCAATGAAATAAAGACATTGTGTCCATCTACAACTAGAAAAAAAAAAAAAAAAAAAACACAAAATAGGGCTGGGGAGGGCTGGGGTTATGGTGCAGTGGTAGCGTGCTCGCCTAGCATGTGTGAGGCACTGGGTTTGATCCTCAGCACCACATAAAAATAAAATAAAGATATTCTGTCCACCTACAACTAAAAAAATAAATAAATACTTTAAAAAAAATAGGGCTGGGGATGTGGCTCAGTAGTCGAGTGCCCTGAGTTCAATCTCCCGTACCAAAACAAACAAACAAAAAAACCACAGGATATGCTGGGTCATAGGTTCAAGTGTCAAGGCAGCTTGCACCAAAGCCTGAACTTGTTCACCTGCCCTTTTCCCCCTGGGCTCCACCCAAAATTGGTCATCTTAGAGATGTACAATAAATGGATCTAAGAAGCTCATCCACTGTAGTAAATGTTATCTAGAAAAGATACCTATTGAGCACTTTTCCTTTCTTCATTGTGAGTTTCTGTATGTCTGAAAATATCTTTATTCCCACTTTTAAAAAAATATTTTTAGTTGTAGATGGACACAATACCTTTATTTTATTTAGTTTTTTAATGTGGTGCTGGGGATTGAACCCAGGGCCTTATGCGTGATAGGCAATTGCTAAACTACTGAGCCACAACTCCAGTTCCTCCACTTTTTTTTTAAGGATATTTTTGGTTAGCAATTAGAATTTAGCAATTAGCAATAGAATTTTAGGTTAGCAATTCTTTTTTTTTTTCATTGTTGGGGATTAAACCCAGGGGCACTGTACAAACAAGCTACATTCTCAGCCCCTTTCAGCCTTTATTTTGAGATATAGTCTAAGTTGCTGAGGCTGGCCTCAAACTTGTGATCCTCCCACCTCAACCTCAAGAATGGCTGGATTATAGGCATGTACTAGTGCCCCCAGCTTCTTTTGGTACTTTTAAAGATGTTGCTCCATATCTTCTCTCTTATGTTGTTTCTAATGAGCAATTTGGTATCATCCTTATTTTTTGTTTCTCTGTACATGATGTGTTTTTTTGTTTTCTTTTTCACCATTGGTTTTGAGCAATTTATGATGTGAGTAGGTGCAGTTGTAGTTATTGTTTTCATGTTTCCTGCACTTGAGTTGAACTTCTTCATTTTTATTTTCATCAAGTTTGGAAAATTTTCAGGTTTTTTTTTTTTTTTTTTTTGGTACTGGGGATTGAACTCAGGGGCATTCGACCACTGAGCCACATCCTCAGCCCTATTTTGTGTTTTATTTAGAGACAGGGAGTCATTCAGTTGCTTAGCGCCTCGCTGTTGCTGAGGCTGGCTTTGAACTTGTAATTCTCCTGTCTCAGCCTCCAAAAGTGCTGGGATTACAGGTGCACGTCACTGTGCCCAGCTTCAAATATTTTTTTCCTGACCCTCTTTCTTGTATTTCTCCTTCAGGATCTCAAGTATTCATATGTTAGGTCACTTGAAATGACCTCACAGTTTACTAGTACTCTGTTCACTTCTTTGGATTCTTTTTTTCTTAGATATTATTTTGGATATTCTATTTCTAGGCTTTGACCTGACTAATCTTAAGTAATGTCTAATCTGCAATTAATCCCATACAGCATAATTTACACCTCAGAAATTGTAATTTTGGGGAACTGGGGGATGTAGTTCAGTGGTACTGCACTTACCTAGCATGTAAGACCCTAGGTTTGTTCCCCAGAACAGGGAGAGGGGCAGGGCAGAGAGAAAAGTAAACAGCTGGGTGTGGTGGCACAAGCCTGTAATCCCAGGCTAAGGCAGGAGGACTGTAAATTCAAGGCCAGCCTCAGTAATTTATGGAGGAGTTAAGCAACTTAGCAAAACCCTGTTTCAAAATAAAACATTTAAAAGGGGTGGGGATGTAGTTCAGTGGTAAAGTGCCCTTGGATTCAATTCCTAGTGCCAAAAAAAAAGTAAACAGAAATTGTAATTTTCATCTCTAAAGGTTGTTATACTTTTTTTTTTTTTTTTTTTTTTTTTTATAGATGGACACAATGTCTTTATTCTATTGGTTTGTATGTGGTGCTGAGGATCGAACCCAGGGCCTCACGCATGCGAGGCAAGCGCTCTACCGCTGAGCCACAGCCCCAGCCCAAAGGTTGTTATACTTTAAAAAAATTTTTTTTTAGTTATAAATGGACACAATTTCTTTATTTTGTTTATTTTTTTTTATGTGGTGCTGAGGATCGAACCCAGTGCCTCACATGTGCAAGGCAAGTGCTCTGCCCCTGAGCCACAACCCCAGCCCAGTTGTTATACTTTTTAAAAAATGATTTTCATGGTTTTACTAACTTTTTGAGCAGAGGAATATAGTTATCCTGTTTTAATGTCCTTCTCTGCTAATTCTAATGTCTGTGTGAACTCTAGGTTGGTTTTAAGTGATTATTCTCATTATGGGTTTTGTTTTCTTGCTTGTTGAAAAGTCTGGTAATCTTTGGATGCCAGACATTGTGACTTTTATCTTTTTGGGTGCTGGATATTTTGCCTCTTATAAAAGTTCTGTAGCTTTGTTCTGGGATGCAGCTGAATTACTCAGAATCTGAGACTTTTCTATCTTCATTTTATGATTTCTTAGACAGATAGGGAAGAGTGCTCAGTCTAGAGATTTTTCTAGGACCTCTGGGGGATAGATGATTAGTAAAAACCCCATTACTCAGGAAGCCACTGGGCTTCACCTCAATCCCTCTGTCCCCCACTCCCCACCCCCAGGCCTTTTAAAACCAAGACTGACTGTAATGGCTGACCTGAAGTCCTACCATCACAGCTTGTGCAGTGAAGAATCAGCAAACTATAGCCTTGCAAAGCCTGTAAATAAAGTTTTCTGTAAATAAAGTTTTACAGGCACTCAGCCACGCTCATTTATTTACATATCATTTATGGCTGCTTTCATGTTATAACAGTAGAGGCAGAGGCTGTATGTCTCACGAAACCTAAAATATTTACTATCTGACTCCTTATAGTTTATTTATCCTTTGCCTAAAGAAAAAGACAAGAAATTCTCTTCAAGTTTTAGCATAAAATATCCTAAAGATCTTCTCTGATTAACCTGGCTTGAGTCACATGAATACCCACTGTGGGAGATTGACAGCTGACCAGCTGGTCCTGGGTGACACGTACACCTCTGAGGCACCTGCTCTAGAATCTCATGATCAGAGTGGGAGCTGGAACAGAGGTTCACAAGAAATGGGGTTCAGGAAGAGGGAGTGTGGGGCAATGAGACACAAGGACTGTCCACCAAAGGGACAATGACTTTGTCTGATATTAATGTTGTAAACATACTTGAATACTAAACTGAAGTTTTGAGGAATGAAGGAGAGACAGCTGATGTAGAATTCACAAGAAGTGAGTTTTCAAGGTTGTCACATGTAGATTGTCAAGGGGGAGGCTTGGTTTGGTTTGGTTGTTTTGTTTTTGTGGTGCTGGGGACTGAACCCAGGGCCTTGTGCATGCAAGGCAAGCACTCTGCCAACTGAGCTATACCCCCAGCCCAAGGGGGAGGCTTGGAAATCTGTCCACACCCTGGAATGAAAGGTGAGATGGAAGACAGGATTTGGTGAAGCTGTCCTGCTGCGGGGCACAGAGCAGGGGGTGCTCCTCCTTCCACCTTGAGTGAGGTGGCTTCCAAGGCATTTCTCAGAGAGCAAAAGACCATTCATGATAGGACCTAGAAGGGCTCCCATAGCCACCAGATAAACACCCACCTCCAAAAGTGACGTATCCGGGCTGGGGATGTGGCTAAGTGGTAGAGCACTTGTCTAGCATGTGTAAGGCCCAGGGTTCAATATTCATCACTGGCAGGGAGTGGGGGGTGGGGGGGAGTGACACATCTGTTTGGGTTAAAGGGACTCAGGAGAGAGGGCATCAAGGAACTGCCAAGAAGCCCACTAATGTTCACAGGAGAGGGTCAGCTTTATTTATTCTCTGCTAGTCCAGCGACAGAACCATAGCCCTTCCCAAACTTCCTCATTCCCTTTCCCTGGCAGAGTTTCAGGCGGGCAGGAGCAGGTTGAGCCTAGCTGGGAGGCTGGGGAAAAAACAGGGAGCACAGGGAGCGTGCAAAGCACTGTTTCCTCTTGCCATTGCTCATCTTAGGCTCCAAGGGGTCCAAGGATAGATCTAAAGTCAAATAAACATCAGAGGCTTAACTCCAAGACTCAACGTTCTAATTTCTGAATCAAGTCCTTGATTGTGCCTTTAAGTAACTATGTTGTGTGTACATTCTGGAGTGCTGGGGATAGGCTAGCTTTGTCTGAGGTTGGTGTGTTGACTGCAAAGATCAGAAATTCACTGGAGCCAGCCCCAATAAGAGTTTATTGTTAAGTATACAGCAGAGACCCTCATGGGTGCCTGAGAACACACAGCTGGGCTTCCCTGGTCAGGGGGCCAAAAGCCAGCACCCTCCAACAGTAACCACTACTCTGACCTTTAATATCCAATTATTTTGTCCTGCGTTTAACAGATTAAAGTAATATACTGATGCACGCACAGTGACATGCACTGCTCTCAGGAGGGCAGCGAGGAGGTTCATATGCACGCCCCTGTAACCCAAAGCTAGCCAGGCTCCCTGGCCCTCCAGTCACTACCTCTCCTCCAGGGAGGCCGTTCTTCTCCACAGGTAACCTTGCCACGGGCTCCCTTGGCTGCCGGCCCACCTGCCCGCCGCACGGCCGCGGTGGCCTCCGCAGGACGCCCCTTCTCCGACGCCAGGGTTCGTTCGGGTGGATCTCTCTCAAGCCCCTCCCGCAACAACGATCGGCCTCAGTAGAGCGGACACGGCCTCAAGACAAGAGCCCGCTTCCTCCCGGAGTGTCACACCAGGAGTCTAGGGAGTGCAGCCCGAAATGGCTATTGCCGGCACCCGCAGGTCGCCCCGCGCACGCTCCGACGCGGCCTGCCGAGCCCACCAGACTGCACCTGCTGGGGTCCACGAAGCCCCCCCGGGCGCACCAGGTAGGCCGAGGCCTCAGGGGTTTGCCTCGGCCACGCCCCCGCCTGGCGTGCCCGGGACTCTGCCGCGGGATGCGCGCACGCGCAGCGCGGACCCGCGCCCCGCCCGGGCGCCTCTGCGCACGCGTCGGGCCGCAATCTCGGCGGCTCACTCTGCGCCCCGCCCCCGTCCCGGCTCCTACGGCGAGCCGCGAGGCCCGATCCGCCGGGAGCCGCTGCGGGGCGAGGGCGGGGCGGCGCGGTGAGGTCAGCGCGGCGGCGGCCGGCCCCGCCGTGGTTGGCTGCGCCGCGCTGGCCGCGCCCTGGTTGGCTGCGGGCCGCGGGCTGGGCGGCCGGCCGGGCTGGGGTCGGGGCTCGGGCGCCGGCCGGGCTTGCGCAGCGCTCGGCTCCGCAGCGCTCCAGGTTGACGGCAGCCTGCGGGAGGGCGCGGCCGGGCGCTGAGGGCGGGGTCGGCGGGCGGGCCGCGGCGCCGAGGGGTGGAGACCGGCCCATGGACCCGCGGGGCCCGGCGCCCCAGACTCCGCGCCGCCGGGACGGAGCCCAAGATGTCGGCCTAGGCCGGGGCGCGCCGACGCGAACGGGGCGGCGACCGGGCGCCGCTGCTGCCGGGGCTCGCGGCCAGGCCCCCCAGGGCTGGCCCTGACGCCGGGCCGCGCGGGCGGCCGAGGCCGGCGCGTGGGGAGCGGGCCGCGCGGCACCATGTCGGCCAAGGTGCGGCTCAAGAAGCTGGAGCAGCTGCTCCTGGACGGGCCGTGGCGCAACGAGAGCGCCCTGAGCGTGGAGACGCTGCTCGACGTGCTCGTGTGCCTCTACACCGAGTGCAGCCACTCGGCGCTGCGCCGCGACAAGTACGTGGCTGAGTTCCTCGAGTGGGGTGAGTGACCTCGGCCCTCCCGCCCCCTCGCCCTGCGCCCCGGGCCTCGTCCCCGCTCCCGCCCCCACCGCGCCGGGCCATCGCCCTGGCCGCTTCCCAGACCCACCCTCCGGGTCTGGAGATCATTTCCTGCTGCGCTGCCCGGGACATCCGCCCCGCCCCCGCCCCGCACCTCGCCGGCGGGTCCCTCTCCCCGGCGCGCTCTGCGGGGTGCGAGGGCCGCCGCCCGTGCCTTTTGTACCTCGGCGCCTGCCTCCCACGCTCCGCCCGGGCTTCCCCCGGGAGCCGACCCGAAGGCCCCTCCCAGGTGACAGCTTGTCCACATCCCCTTGGTGTCCAGAGCCTGAGCATCCCCATAATCCTGTAGCACCACAAGGGAATTTTAAGGTTAAAAGCTTTAAACACACCAGCAAAAAATAAATGAATTATTTTCATTCTTCATTGTGATTGTGCTAGACCCTTGTGATATTTGGGTAGCTGAGACTGTCACTTAAAAACTTTTGTTCATCTGATCTTTGCGTACAGTCTGTAGTTCTTTCAGAGATCTATAATGCTGTAATCATCAATTAGCTAACCTATTATGCTTTATTAGGACAAAAAATTTGATTAAACCATTAAGTGAGGTTAGAATCCCCAAGACAGGTAAAAGTGTAAGGTGAAACCCTCTGCATCATCTCTCCTGAACACCTTCATCCCTGCAAGTCCCTCAGATTCCTCATCTACCACGAATGAATAGGAGGAAGCAAGGCCAAACCCTATGAAAATTTTACCCTTGTGTCCTTTGTGTCATCAGGCTACTCGGACTGTGCAGTTCGAACCAGTAACTTCTAATCTTTGGAACTGCTGATAAAGCCAATATTTACATGAGGAAACAAACGAATGTGTTCCACACTGAGGCCTCCACTCTACCACAGTGGTGACTGGAATTTGGAATTTTGTTTACAAATTACAATTTAAGTTGCAATATTTAGAGAGTTTCTGTTGGTTGCTCTTCACTGAGATGTTACTCTGTGCCTGTGAGAATAGCAGGAGGAGGCCCGAGCCCTGGGACAGTCTGTGGTGCTTTGTTGCGTGGGGCCACCATTCTTGGTTACATAGAGGATCTGTCAGTTCAGAGTACTGCTTTCCAGGGGTCCTTTATCTGTGACATGATTTTCAACTGGATAATTAACTTCACAGTTGCTTTGAAAGTGAGGTCTTTGGTGCCTGTAACAACCAGAGCCTCCTCAATATTGTATTTGTCATTCTTTTCTGAGCACTGGATCTTGAAGTCTGTAAGGTTCTACAGTCAGACTCAGCTGAGTGCACCTTAAGTGGGTAGTGGGTAAGATGCAGCATGGGGGAGGAAGCAGAGAAAGGTGGATTTAGGTAGTGAGGTGTGGTCCAGCTGGCCTCCGACTTGGGTGGGGCCTGGAGGCTGAGCACTCTTGCCACTAGGACACCACTAGGATACTCTGGGCTTCACTGGATAGAGGAAGCTCTTCTCAGCATGCAGAGAAGTCAGGTTTTATAAGATCTGACTTTTCCTGTTAAACAGAAGCTGTGTACTATATCATAGACATATTTTCAAAATGTATTCTGGCATTTGAAAATCACGATACAAATAAATCACATTATTCTTTTAAGAACTCTGTGAAGGGGCTGGAGCTATAGCTCAGTGGTAGAGCGCTTGCCTAGCATGCGTGAGGCACTGGGTTCGATCCTCAGCACCACATATAAATAATAAATGAATAAAATAAAGATCCATCAACAACTAAAAAATTATTAAAAAGAAAAAGAACTCTGTGAAGAAATGTAAGCTTTAAATTACAGAGCAGAGGGGCTGGGACTGTAGCTCAGTGGCAGAGCAGCGTGAGGCACTGGGTTCGATCCTCAACACCACATAAAAATAAAGGTATAAAAATACAATAACATTATTAAAAAACTACATAGAAGACAGATGAACTTAAATATATGGTGACAATTAATTAATTTGGGTACCAGAGATTGAACTTGGGGGCACTTGACCACTGAGCCACATCCCCAGCCCTATTTTTTTTGTGTGTGTCATGCTGGGGATTGAACCCAGGGCCTTGTGCATGCTAAGCAAGCATTGTACCAGCTGAGCTCATCTCCAGCCCCCCAGCCCTATTTTGTATTTTATTTAGAGACAGGGTCTCACTGAGTTGCTTAGCACCTTGCTTTTGCTAAGGCTGGCTTTGAACTCGCAATCCTGCCATCTTGGCCTCCCAAACTGCTGGGATTACAGGTGATAAGGTGGCATTTTAATGAACATTAACGTATTTTGGAAGTACTCTACACATTTGTGTATGTGAATGTACATACTGTTGTAACACCACAGTGGTGTATTACTAGTTCAGATAGGTGTGCAGTCGTTTGGTGAACTTGTAATTGCCTAGTTGTTCTTTGTGGGAAAAAAATAATGACTTTTCTAATAAAACTATTTGTAGAGCATGGCTAGGTACCCTAACTCCCAAGGAGTGACTTTTGCTTGGGAAGCTGTCCTGAGTCTGGATTCCCTGGAGTCAGCCTCTTTCCATCTTTCAAATCTTGCCAGGTAGCTAATGACGGTTATGTAGAAATCTTTTATTTATTTATTTATTTATTTTTTGGTACCAGGGATTGAACTCAGGGGTACTGGACTACTGAGCCACATCCCAGCCCTATTTTGTGTTTTATGTAGAGACAGAGTCTCACTGAGTTGCTTAGCGCCTTGCTGTTGCTGAGGCTGGCTTTGAACTCGCGATTCTCCTGTCTTCTCCCGTCTCAGCCTCCCAAAGTGCTGGGATTACAGGCGTGTGCCACCGCGCCCGGCTGGTTATATAGAATTCTTAAAATTTAGGGATGAAAACAGCTGATTCAACCTAGATTTTGAGATTCATCGGGATATCTTTGAGGTAATTTGGAAAATGTAAATAATAAGTTTTATTTTAGTTTTTACTTTTTGGGACCAGGGATTAAACCCAGGAGTGTTTAACCACTGAGATACATCCCCAGCCACCCTACTCCCCTTTTTGTTTTAATACTTTGAGATAGGGCCTCACTATGTTGTTATGGCTGACCTTGAACTTGTGATCCTCCTGCCTTAGCCTCTTTACCCTCTAGGATTAAGGCAGGTGACACCATACCCAGTAGGTTTTTAAGTTTTAAAAGATTATTTTGGGGGCTGGGGTTGTGGCTCAGTGGTAGAGCACTAGCCTAGCATGGGTGAGGCACTGGGTTCGATTCTCAGCACCACATATAAATAAATAAAATACAGGTCCATCAACAACTAAAATAATGTTAAAAAAAAAGATTATTCTGGCTCTTATTTTCTTATTGCCACAGTGGCTTCATGGGACAAGCTATCTAGCTTTCAGTGTAGAGTTTTGTCTTTAATTTTCCTTTTGGTTATGTTCATAGCTTGATAGGTTTCCTTTATGAAGTTCTGGACCTTAATTAAAAGTTGGAAATAACCCTGCTTTGCATGTGTCTTTCTTAAAGCTATTTTTTAAATGTAAATGATTCTTCAATGTACATTGTACATTGAATTTACAATGTAAATTGAAGTACAGCGCGTGAAATACTTCAAAATTTCCACTAATAAATAGCAACAAATATAAGCAACCAAATGAGGTAAACGTGCTTTCATCTTTGTTGTATAAAAATGTCTTTTCACGGTTAAGTTTTTTTCACAGCTTGAGTATTACAAATAGTGTCACATTTAGATGGAGCTGATGTTTGAAATCCTAGCCTTTTGGCACTGGACAGACCACAGTGGTTCATGCTGTGGCTCCTGAGTGGCCTTCAGTGGAGGCAGTGCTGAGTGATGTGGATGAGCATCATGGAGCATGCTTTCCCAGGGCTCAGTCCTGGGCATCTTCTCTGCCACGCACTTTTTCTTAATGAGTGGAACTGATGTTGCCAACTTTGTGGTTAATTTCCTCATTTGTGGTTCTTATTATCTTGAATGTGACAGCACCTTCCGAGTTCTTCATGAGTGTGACTGTGCGTGGCTGTCGGTGTGGGGACGCCCAGCCCTCTATGTATACGTAGTAGGGCTACCAGGTTTAATGAGTAAGGCATAACTGGTGGTGCCAAGCATATCAACGTGCATTTTAAACTTAATGGTTTATTTGGATAAAATTTCTCATAACATGGTTATATTAAAAAAAAATAGATTTAGGAGCTGGAGCTGGTTGTGCTGGTGCATGCCTATAATCTGGGCAACTCCTGAGGCTAAGGCAGGAGGCCTCTCAGCAATTTAGCCAGACCCTATCTCAAAAAAAAAAGAAAAGAAAAAGGCTGATGATGTAGTTCAGTGGTAAAACATCCTTAGGTTCAATTCCTAGTAGTGGGATAAATATATAAAACTAAAAAAAAAAAGTAGATTTAGGAAATATGGTCCTGAGTGGGTATTGTATGGCACCCCCCAGTCCCATGCTAGGGGTTGAACTCAGGGCCTCTGCATGCTAGGCAAGTGCTCTACCACTGAGTATACACCGCAGCCCAAACAGGTCTTTTGATAAGATCCAAATTATAGAGAAATGTTGGGGTTGCATGATAGAAATTAGGTTAACAATTTAGATTTTATAAAATAGCTCTTTGAAATGCATTTTGATATTGACTGCATGGCTTGAGATAGGACAGTTAAAACCATTAAACATTGACAAGCCAGTCTTTTTCTCTTGTCAAGTATCTTCATGGATAGTTGGGCTTTAATAGCAGTGTCTGTTACAATAAACAGAATTGGAGTTGAAAGAATCGCTCTTGCTTCAGGATACCACTGTGTGGGCTACCTGAAGGAGGTTACACTGCAGTGAATCACTCTTCAGGCAGAGTACTCAGGTATAATCTAAAGAACTCAAAGTGCCACAGATTTGGCAGGCAGCTCCTCTCTGGCCTACCTTGGCCCTTCCTCCTGTCTCTGAGTCAGATGCCCCTAAGTCTCCTGTCTGTGCTGACATCAGTGATGTGGGATCAGCAGGCAAGAGGGCAGGACTGTTAACTCAAAACTGTATTGAATCCACCAGGAGAAGATTGAATGTGTTTCTTGGTAAAGAGGCAGAAAGTATTTGTTAAGACTGATTACTAAATAACTAATTGTTGGATGAGACCCAAAACAGAATTTTCACTTTGTTTTAATCAAAAAGTATAGTTGGGCATGGTGGCACACACTTATAGTCACAGCAACTCAGGAGGATTGGAAGTTCAAGGCCATCCGGGGCACTTGAGTGAGACCCTATCTCAAAATAAAAATGGCTGAGCAGCGTGGTGGCACAAGCCTGTAATCCCAGCATTTAGGGAGGCTGAGACAGGAGAATCGCGAGTTCAAAGCCAGCCTCAGCAATGGTGAGGCGCTAAGCAACTCAGTGAGACCCTGTCTCTACATGAAACACAAAATAGGGCTGGGGATGTGGCTCAGTGGTCGAGTGCCCCTGAGTTCAATCCCCGGTACCAAAATAAAAAATAAATAAATATTTAAAAAAATAAAAATGGCTGGGGATGCAGTTCATTGTTAAAACACCTCTGGATTCAATCCCCAGTACCAAAAAATGAAAATTTTAAAAAAAAGGAAATTTGGAAAGAATTAAAAAGCAAGAACAAACAAAAACCTAGCCAGGCTGGTGGTGCACATCTGTAATCCCAGCTACTCCGGAGGCTAAGCCAGAATGATCACAAATTCTAGGCCAGCCCAGGCAACTTACTGAGACCCTGTGCCATGAATTGCTACATATAGTATTTTGGAGCCTTTATTCAGATTTTTTTTGTAGGGGGAGGGGGCACTACCAGGGATTGAACTCGGGGGCACTTGACCACTGAGCCACATCCTCAGCCCTTTTCTGTATTTTATTTAGAGACAGGGTCTCACTGAGTTGCTTAGCACCTCGCTCTTTATTTGTTTTTTGGTTTTTTCGGTACCAGGGATTGAACTCAGGGTTACTAGACCACCACCAAGTCACACTCCCAGCTCTTATGCCACATCTTCTTCTTTGTCGTCGTCGTCGTCATCGTAGTTGTCCCGGGGATTGCACTCAGGGGCACTCAACCACTGAGCCACATCCCCAGCCCTATTTTGTGTTTTATGTAGAGACAGGGTCTCACTGAGTTGCTTAGCACCTCGCCGTTGCTGAGGCTGGCTTTGAACTCGCGATTCTCCTGTCTCAGCCTCCCAGAGTGCTGGGACCACAGGTGGGCGCCACTGTGCCCAGCCTTTATTTGGATTTTTAAATCTACCAAAAACACTCTTTGTTGTTGTAGTGCATACAAAATAAATACTACCTATGAGGTAAAGGTTATCCTTCCCAGTTTGATTTAGACAGTGTGTTGGGGATTAGGTTTATTTGGTCAATTTTATTGATTGATAGGTAACTGTGGCAACAAAATTGTTTTTATTATTATTTTTTAAATATTTTTTTAGTTGTAGATAGACACAGTATCTTTATTTTATTTATTTATTTTTATGTGGTGCTGAGGATCGAACCCAGTGCCTCACGCATGCAAAGCAAGCGCTCTACCACTGAGCCACAATCCCAGCCCCACAAAATTGTTTTTAGATAAAATTTTTCCAAAAGATCGATTATGTGAAAGGAAAATTTGGATTTTTTGTTATTCTTAGGAATACATTAGGCATTTAAAGAGAAATTTGAATTGAATCTTAATTCATTCAGATTCTTTCCTTTGATTGGAACCTCTTTAGAGAACATGTGGAACAACTTCTAACTTTTACCTTAATAACTTTTACCTTATTGAGCCAGTGATTCCTGTGACCAGCCAGCGATTCCTGTGACAACCTCAGTCATGGATTGTAAAACAGCAATTTTGAGAACTCATGTTCTTGAGTGTTTTCCTGGTTGCTTCTGAGGAAGCATCCCCTAGCCAGGTGTCTTTCCCCACTGGCCCAGGTCAACCTGGGGCCTCCTTGCTGCTGACTGTCTTCAAGTATCTCCAGTTACTTTAGCCTTTTCTTTCTGTTCCCATTAGCAGTGGCCTAGCTGAAGCTCTTAATCTCTCAACCTAAGTGAATGCTTCTCCCCAGGAAGTTCTAGATGCCTCTGCTAGCTCAGTGTCACGCTCTTCATTTCATCACGCTCCTTTTCAAGAGCTACAGTGGTGGCTTCATACTCTGTTGCCTTTGAAAAAATCAGGTCTGAAATCCACAGTTGAATGTTAGAATTCAAAACCCAACTAAAGAGACACATGTAATCTTCAGAAGTGAGGGTTAGGGCTGGGCTTGTAGCTCATTGGTAGAGTGCTTGCCTAGCATGTGTGAGGTTCAATTCTCAGCACTGCATATAAATAAAAATAAAATAAAGGTCCATTGATAACTAAAGAAATGTTTAAAAAAAGAAAAAAGAAGTGAAGGTTAGCCAGGCATGGTGGTACACATAATCCCAGCAATTTGAGAGGCTGAGGCAAGTTCCGGGCCAGCCTGGGCAGTTTGGTGAGACTCTGCCTCAAAATAAAAACTAAAAAGGGCTGGAGATGCAACTCAGTGGTAAAGTGCTCTCCCACCCCCTAGTTCAATCCTTAGTACCAAAAAAACACAAAACCCAAAAAAACTCGAAAAAACCCAAAGGCTGTGAAGAGGGGGAGGTGCATGTGGGTTTCAGGGGAGTTGGGGAGGGAGCAGGATGCTGTTTGCAACTGGGAACCAAATGTATAAACTGTGCCTGGAAATAAGGCAGAGCTGAATCTGTTGTGTGCAAAGCCTTTGGTCTGTAGTAAGAAACCACCAGCTGGAAATTCGAAAGTTTTTTTTGTATGTGGTGCTGGAGATTGAACTCAGGGCTTGTATACATGCAAGGCAAGCACTCTACCAACTGAGCTATATAACCCCAGCCCAAGAAATCACCAACTGGGAAGAAATAGGAGTGGACAAGAAATATTCTTACCACTTGTCATTTTCTGAAAAAGTAAATACAGAAGTGAAATTCAAAAGTACATGGACATCCCTTATCATAATGCCCACAACCACATTTTTTTTTTTTTTTGGTACTGGGGATTGAACTCGGGGTCACTCGACCGCTGAGGCTGGCTTTGAACTCGCGATTCTCCTTTCTCAGCCTCCCTAAGTGCTGGGATTACAGGCTTGAGCCACCGCGCCCGGCTCCACAACCACATTTTTAAGACTTGCTCTGTTGTATGTCACCCTTGTGAAAAAAGTGAGTTGAAATTATTGAATTTCTCTGCCATTGTGTTTGAAAAATTTACACCAGTGGTCTGAATTAATTTATTTACTTATATTTTTTAGTTGTCAATGGACTTTATTTTAGTTATTTATATGCGGTGCTGAGAATCGAACCCAGTGCCTCACACAGGCTAGGCAAGTGCTGTACCACTGAGCCACCACACCAGTCCCCTGAATTTATTTTT
Source organism: Xerus rutilus (assembly GCA_028644305.1). Lineage (NCBI taxonomy): Eukaryota > Metazoa > Chordata > Mammalia > Rodentia > Sciuridae > Xerus > Xerus rutilus. The sequence continues at coordinate 1,815,397 of CM053401.1, forward strand.
TAGTGTACATTTTATTTTGAATTTGACATAACCATTTGTATTGAGTCTTCGCTATTGAAAAAGATGTTTATTTTATGATTTATGGGTATGCAGCAATTCTTTGCAGCTGGCATGATGGTGCAACATATAATCCCAGCAGTTTGCGGCACTGAGGCAGGAGGATCAAGAGTTCAAAGCCAGCCTCAGCAAGCTAGTGAGACCTTAAGTGATTTAGTAAGTTCCCCTCTCAGTAAAAAATAAAGAGGGCTGATAAGTGGCTTAGTGGTCAAGCACCCACCACCAAAGAAAAATGGAAAAAGTTAATTTTGCAGTTCTGTTGCAAATGGATTTTTTAAAAAATATTTTTATAGTTGTTGATAGACCTTTATTTTATTTATATGTGGTGCTGAGAATCGAACCCAGTGCCTCACATATGCTAGGCGAGCGCACTGCCACTGAGCCACAACCCCAGCCCCGCAAATGGATTTTTTTATTCCAAAGTATTTGAATCATATTTTTTTTTTAAATTTTATATTATCTTTACTTTACCACAATTGTTACAAAAAGTATTGATACATTGACAAACCTTTAAAAAAAAAAAAAAGGAAAGCCGGGCGCGGTGGCTCACGCTTGTAATCCCAGCACTTAGGGAGGCTGAGACAGGAGAATCGCGAGTTCAAAGCCAGCCTCAGCAACGGCGAGGCACTAAGCAACTCAGTGAGACCCTGTCTCTACATAAAACACAAAATAGGGCTGGGGATGTGACTCAGTGGTCGAGTGCCCCTGAGTTCAATCCCCAGTACCCAAAAAAAAAAAGGAAAAGAAAAATCTACATGAAAAATGCTAGATACAAAAGCACAAAAGACTTTATATTATATGAATCCATTCAAACAAAAATGTTCAAAAATTCACTGGTGATAGTTGCACATTAGCTGACTATACTAAAAACCAATCAATTATGTTATGCACTTCGATAAACCTTACATGAATTCTCAATAAAAGAATTTTAACTGGTTTTCAATCTAGGACTACTAAAGACAAGTAGTATTCTGTAAATTCTGGAACCATATTATGGTGACACAGTAAAAAATAATAATAATAATAATAATGAAAGGACTATGGTTTAGAATGGCTGGCAGGGAAGATCAGGAAGGTCTATACCATGGTGGCTTTCCAACTACAGGGCAAGAACAAAGGCAAGATCATGAAACACACTAGAATAAAGCTGATCAAAGACCTTTACTCTGGTCATCATTCATTAAGCCACCTACACAAACAATTTCTTCATCTCTGCCCCAAGCAGCAGCAGCTGCATCTAGGGCTGAAGTGGAAGACAGACATAAGTAGTGGAAGACCTTATGAAGAAAAGTTATCAGGTGAGACCTCTGCTTATCCCGGCTTAGGTAAAGGTGGAACAGGAAGATGTGCATATGTGCAGAGACTGTTCTTCAAAGCTGAGGCTTGCAGAGAGGCAAGCCGAAGAATGCAGTGAAGGCTCAAAAACTGCCCAGCTCAGCAATCAATCCAAAGTACCTTCCAGAAAAGCAAATTCGTCCACAGCTTCTATTGCATTATCCAAATCTCTTCTCTGAAGGGTTTTCCTCTTTCCCTGTTGAGCACAACAGTAGGCATCCTTTGCAATTGTCTCCACAAACAGTTCCGCGGCTCGCGCCAGAAGATGGCTTCCTGTCCCGCTAGCGTCACGTCGGGGTCTGCCTTCACCAAAGCCTTCACTCGCGCCAAAGGTAGCCTGGAGAGGCGAGCCCCGGGGGCACTCGTCGGAGCTTGAGCCTGTGAGGCCGCTGCCTCTCCTCCGGGACCCTCCTCCTCCCGGGGCGCCCCGCTTCCAGCCGCGGCCGCCATCCGGACCCTGAGCCTGAATCATATTATTGAAGAGTCTTTATTGTGTACATTTAAAATTAATCAGGGAAGCAGACGTTGTGTTGCATGCCTATAATCCCAGCAACTGGGAAGGCTGAGGCCGGAGGATTCCAAGTTCAAAGCCAGCCTGAGCAACTTAGTGCGAACCTGTCTCAGAACAAAATAAAACAAAACAAAAATGAGATGGCATGTAGCTCAGTGGTTAGGTGCCCTGGTTCAGGCCCTGGTACCAAAAAACAAAAGGGGAAAATGTCAAGAGAACACTGCTTCCAAATCTATAGAAAATAATCGTCTAGCAGCAAATTGGGAAGTTTCTGGGAATGCCCTATTTCCAATTTCTTTTTCTTTTCTTTTTTTTTGGTACCGGGCATTGAACTCAGGGGCACTCGACCACTGAGCCACATCCCCAGCCCTATTTTGTGTTTTATTTAGAGATAGGGTCTCATGGAGTTGCTAAGCACCTCGCTGTTGCTGAGGCTGGGATTACAGGTGTGTGCTACCGCACCGGCCCTATTTCCAATTTCACCAGTTAGTTGAGGTGTGGGGGACAGCATTTATGTTATAAATGATATTTGAAATATTTCTCAAAACATTAGGCATCGCCAGGCATGTTGGCACAGCCTGTAATTCCAGTTGCTCAGGAGGCTGTGGCAGGAGGGTCACAAGTTCAGAGTCAGCCTCAGCAACTTAGCAAAGCCCTAAGCAACTTAACAAGACCCTGTCCCTACATAAAATATGTATTGAATAAGGGCTTGCGATGTGAAGTGCCCATGGGTTCAGTCCCTGGTACCAAAAAAAAAAAAAAATTAGACATCATCTTGGTTTATATAACCAAAGTGATAAGCCTAGATATTTCTTCTGACAAGTATTTCATTATTTAAAAAACTGGACTGTGAAGTTCAGATAATAATTTTTTTTTTTTTTAATTTTTTTTTTTTTTTAGCTGTAGATGGACATAATGTCTTTATTTTATTGCTTTGTATGTGGTGCTGAGGATCGAACCCAGGGCCTCACGCATGCGAGGCAAGCACTCTACCGCTGAGCTACAATCCCAGCCCCAAGTTCAGATAATTCTTATGAAACAGTATGAATAAAAACTGGAGGTGTCTATCAGCAATATGTGGGAAATTAAATTGAATTATACAACTAAGTTTATTTTAGTGCAAAAGAGGTTTCTCTGCTTTTTGCAATTACCACATGATTTCTTTTTTTTTTTTTTTTTGGTACCAGGGATTGAACTCAGGGGCACTCGACCACTGAGCCACATCCCCAGCCCTATTTTGTGTTTTATGTAGAGACAGGGTCTCACTGAGTTGCTTAGTGCTTCGCCGTTGCTGAGGCTGGCTTTGAACTCGCGATTCTCCTGTCTCAGCCTCCCTAAGTGCTGGGATTACAGGCTTGAGCCACCGCGCCCGGCTTTACCACATGATTTCTTTAAATTTTTTTTTAGGAATAGCTCTATGGAGATGTAATTCATGTCTAATTTATCTGTTTACAGTGTATAATTTAGTGGTTTTTAGTACATTAGTGGTTTTTAATGCATTCATAGAATGTAGTCATTTCCATTGACTAATTCCAGAATATTTTCACCACCTCAAAAAGAAACCCTGTGGGCTGGGGTTGTGGCTCAGTGGCAGAGCACTTGCCCAGCATGTGTGAGGCCCTGGGTTCGATTCTCAGCACCACATATAAATAAATCAATAAAAGTAAGGTCCATCAACAACTAAAAAAATTAAAAAAAAAAAAAAAAAGAAACCCTGTACCCATTAGCCCCTGACTCTCCTGTTACTCTCTCTAAGCAACCACTAATCTTTGTTCATTATGTATTTGTCTGTTCTGGACATGTCCTATAAAAGGAGTGACCCATGTGTGGCCTTTGTGCTTGGCGGTTCTGACTCAGCGAGGTGTTGTCACGGCTCTGTCGTGTTGTTGCTTGCATCAGCCTCCGTTCCTTTTTATTCCTGAACGGTGTTCCATAGTGAGTGATCCACATTTGGCTCATCATTTATCAGCTGATAGGCATTTGGATTGTGTCTGTCTTTTGGCTGTTGTAGTATCACTATCAAAATTCTTGTAGGAGTTTCACGTGGACATAGGTTTTCAGTTCTCTTGGGTGTATGCCTGGGAGTAGAATTGCTGGTCATGCAGTGGCTCTGCGCTTAGCATTTTAAGGAAATGCCAGCTCATTTTCCATAGCAGTTATGCCATCCTACAACAGCCCGTTAGGGTCCCAGCTCTCCAGATGCTCTCTGCCACTTGTTATTTGGCTTTTTTATTGTAGCCATCCTGTTGAGTATGAAGTGACTTCTCATGGTTTTGATTTGCTTTCTCTGGTGGCTAATGATGTTGAACATCTTTTTCTCCATTATTGGCCATTTTGGATTTCTTTTCCTTTTTCTTTTTTGAAAATATCTATTCCAAATTTTTGCCTACTTTTAGATTAAATTCTTTTTGTTTTGGCTTGGTTTTGATTTTTTTGGTACTGCGGATTGAACCCAGGACCTCATGTGTGCTAGACAAGTGTTCTATCACTGAGCCACACTCTCAACCTGCTTCTAATAGCTTTTAGTTGTTGCCTTGAGATTTTCATATATAAAGTCTTAACATCTGCTAAAGAAAACAGCTTTGTTTCTTCCTTTCCAATTTGGACTCTTTCAGTTTTTGCTGCCTGGTTGACCTGGCTGGGCCCTGCAGGACAGTGAGCAACAAGTGAGCAACTATAGTAGCTGTTGTCTGGGTTTTTTTTTTTTTGGCAGAGAGCGTAACCCTCCTCACCACTGAGTGTGATGGAGGATGTGGGCTTCCTGGATGCCCCTACTAGGCAGGGAAGTTCTCTTCTGGTGTCAAGTGCTTTTGTGTTAGATTGTTAGGTGCTGTTTTTTGTTTTTTGTTTTGTACCTGTTGAGATAATTGTGTGGCTTTCCCTTCTGTTGATGTGGTACATTACATTAACTGATTTTGCATATTAAACAACAGTGTTGCCTCTTGGGATAAATCCTACTTGGTCATGGTGTATAAAATTTTTCACATTCCTGGATTTGGCTTGCTGGCACTGTTTTGTTGAGTTTTGCCTCTGTATTCAGAAGAACTGTCTTTTCTGGCTTCCTTGTACCTTTGCCTCTGGTTTTGATTCAGGGTGATACCGGCCTTATGGAAGGAGTTTAAAATGTTCCTTCCTTGTTTGGATGAGTGTGTGAAGACCTGGTATTAAATCTTTAAATATTTTGTAGTATGTACCTGTGAAAGTCCTCCGGACCTGGATTTTTCTTTGTGGTTAGTTTTTTGATAACTAACTCAGTCTTTTTACTTGTAGGTCTGTTCATGTTTTTTCTTTCTTTTGGAGTCAATTTTGGTAGTTTGTGTGTTTTCAGGAACTTTTCCATTTCATTTGGTTTTCTATTTTTTTGTTTGAGACAGGGTCTCTCTGTGTTGCTGAGGCTGGCCTCGAACTTGTCCTTCTATGTCAGTCTTTCAAATGGCTGTGATTACAGGTGTATGCCACAGTGCCCGGCTAACAGTTTTTATTTCTATAATGTCAGTAGTAATATCCCCTTTAATTTCCATTCTATCAATTCTAGTTGCCTCTCCTTTTTTCTTGTATCTTAAAAATGGTTAAAATGACCAGGCACAATGGGGCACACCTGTAAATCCCAGTGACTCAGGAGGCAAAGACAGGAGGATTCCAAGTTCAAGGTCAGCCTCAGCAACTTAGTGAGACTCTGTCTCAAAGTGAAAAGGATTGGGGATGTGGTTCAGTGGTAGACCACCCCTGGATTCAATCCCCAATACCATAAATACATAAATAAATAAAATGACATGTAATATGTGTATTTTACCACAATAAAAAGTAGAATTGTGCTGGGTGCAATGGTGCACGCCTGTAATCCCAGTGGCTCAGGAGGCTGAGGCAGGAGGATCTGGAGTTCAGAGCCAGTCTCAGCAAAAGCAAGGTGCTAAGCAACTCAGACCTTGTCTCTAAATAAAATGCAAAATAGGTCGAGTGCCCTTGAGTAAAACCCCTGGTACAAAAAAAAAAAGTAGAATTGTAAGTAAAAGCAATTGACGTCCACTGAACTGTTGAGTGTCCTTCCTGGGAGCTGCACAGAGCCCACTGTGTCCACCTGCACACATTCTACCTGTCCACTCCTGATAGGCATCTGGGCTGTCTAGCTTGGGGCTTTTTTTTTTTTTTTTTTTTTGTACCAGGTATTGAACTCAGGGATACACGCTTACTGAATCACATCTCCAGCCTTATTTTGTGTTTTATTTAGAGACAGGGTCTCACTGGGTTGCTTAATGCCTCGCCGTTAGAAGCTGGCTTTGAACTCATGATTCTCCTGTCTTAGCCTCCCAAAGTGCTGGAATAACAGGTGTGGACTGCTGCATCCAGCTGTCTGGGGCTTGGGGCTTTTAATGGAGTTGTTTTGGTTTTTACATTTTTCCTGAGAGAATGAGTTTCTCTGCACCCAGTGTATCTACTGTATTGTTAGTTAGTTTTTCTTTAATTTCCCACAGATAGTCGTCTTATTACTATTATTATTTTTTAAATATTTTTTTAGTTGTAGATGGACACAATATCTTTTTTTTTTTTTTTTTTGGTACTGGAGATTGAACTCAGGGGCACTCGACCACTGAGCCACACCCCAGCCCTATTTTGTGTTCTATGTAGAGACAGGGTCTCACTGAGTTGCTTAGCACCTCGCTGTTGCTAAGGCTGGCTTTGAAACTCGCGATTCTCCTGTCTCAGCCTCCCTAAGTGCTGGGGTTACAGGCTTATGCCACCACGCCTGGCTGTGGACACAATATCTTTTTTTTTTTTTTTTAATAGATGGACACAATGTCTTTATTTTATTGCTTTGTATGTGGTGCTGAGGATCGAACCCAGGGCCTCACGCATGCGAGGCAAGCGCTCTACCGCTGAGCTACAATCCCAGCCCCATCTTTTTTTTTTTTATAAATATTTTTTTAGTTGTAGATGAACACAGTGTCTTTATTTTTTATTGCTTTGTATGTGGTGCTGAGGATCGAACCCAGGGCCTCACGTATGCGAGGCAAGCACTCTACCGCTGAGCTACAGTCCCAGCCCCTGGACACAATATCTTTATTTTATTTATTTATTTTTATGTAGTGCTGAGGATCGAACTGCGCCCCACATATGCAAGGCAAGCGCTCCACCACTGAGCCACAACCTCAGCCCTATTATTTTAAATTAAAATTTTATTTTTATTTGTTCTTTTTAGATATACATTACAGTGGGGTGTATTTTCACATATTATACATACATGGAGTATACCTGCCTATTCTTATGGTTGTACATGATGTGGAGTTACACTGGTCATGTATTCATATATGAACATAGAAAAATTATGTCTGATTCACTTTACTGTCTTTCCTATTCCCATCCCCTTTCCCTTTCCACAGCTCTCCCCTATCCAATCTGGTGAACCTCCACTCCTCCCTTCTCACCTCCTATTGTGTGTTAGCATCCACATAGCAGAGAGAACATTCAGCCTTTGATTTTTCAGGATTGGTTTATTTCACTTAGCATGGTTGTATCCATTTCCATCCATTTACTGGCAAATGCCATAATTTCATTCTTTATTGCTGAGTAATATTCCATTTTGTATATATACCACATTTTCATTATCCATTCATCTATTGAAGGTCACCTAGCTTGGTTCCATAGCTTAGCTACTGTGAATTGAGCTGCTATAAACATAGATGTGGTTACATCACTATAGTATGCTGATTTTAAGTCCTTTGGGTATAAGCCAAGGAATTGGATAATTGGGTCAAATGGTGGTTCTTTTCCAAGTTTTCTGAGGAATCTCCATACTGCTTTCCAGAGTGGTCGCACCAATTTGCAATCCCTCCAGCAATGTATGAGTGTACCTTTTCCCTCACTTTCTCGCCAACATTTATTGTTACTTGTATTCTTTTTTTTTTTTTTTTTTAAAGTTTTTTTGTTTTTTTTTTTTAATATTTATTTTTTAGTTGTAGGTGACAGAATATCTTTATTTTATTTTTATGTGGTGCTGAGGATCGAACCCAGTGCCTTATGCGTGCTAGGCGAGCACGCTACCACTGCGCCATAATCCCAGCCCTGTTACTTGTATTCTTGATAATTGCCATTCTGGCTGGAGTGAGATGAAATCTCAGAGTAGTTTTAATTTGCATTTCTCTAATTGCTGGTGATGTTGAACATTTTTCATATATTTGTTGACCATTTGTATTTCTTCTTCTATGAAGTGCCTGTTCAGTTCCCTTGCCCATTTATTGATTGGGTTATTTGTTTTTTTGTTGTTCAGTTTTTTGAGTTCTTTATATATCCTTCTCACCATTCTTTTTTTTTTTAAATATTTTTTTAGTTGTTGATGGATCTTTATTTTATTCATTTACTATTTATATGTGGTGCTGAGGATCGAACCCAGTGCCTCACACATGCTAGGCGAGTGTTCTACCACTGAGCCACAACCCCAGCCCCTCACCAGATATTCTTTCTTTCTTTTTTTTTTTTTTTAATATTTTTTTAGTTGTAGATGGACACAATGTCTTTATTTTATTGCTGTGTATGTGGTGCTGAGGATCGAACCCAGGGCCTCACGCATGCGAGGCAAGCGCTCTACCGCTCAGCCACAGCCCCAGCCCCACCAGATATTCTTGAATTACTGTTCCTTGTCTCTGAGTTTGTTAATGGTTTATGGAAGGTGGTCACAGATAGTCTAGGTCCTGGTTCTTTGCAATTTCAGGTTCCCTTCCACATCAAGTGTTAAAAGCATCAGAATGTAGGTCACAGTAATACATTGAGCCAGTACTACTTTTAAGTATTTTAGGGAGCTGGGGTTATGGCGAAGTGGTAGCGTGCTCGCCTAGCACACGGGAGGCACTGGGTTCGATCCTCAGTACCACATAAAAATAAAAATTCTGTCCACCTACAACTAAAAAATAAATATTTAAAAAATATTTTAGGTTATGGGAACGTGTGTGCTCATGAGCACATAAATTTTAACACCACAGAATGGTATGCCATAAAAAGTGAAAGTCTCCTTCTCCTTCCCCCTCGTTATATTTATTAACTTTTTGTCACTTTTTAATTTTAAAGCATATTCTTGACCTTTTCCACTAAAATTGAATATTAATTTGAAGATTTTTTAATATTACAAGTGCAATTTTTTCCTTTTTTTTGGTACCAGGGATTGAACTCAGGGGCACTCGACCACTGAGCCACACCCCCAGCCCTATTTTGTGTTTTATGTAGAGACAGGGTCTCACTGAGTTGCTTAGCGCCTTGCGGTTGCTGAGGCTGGCTTTGAACTCGCAATCCTGTTTCAGCCTCCCAATCCTTTTATTTTTGTGGTACTGGGAATGGAACCCCAAGTCTTGTGCATGCGAGTCCTATCATTTGATCTATGTCCCCAGATATCTGCCTGCCCTGCTCCTTTTACATTTCAAGACAGTGTCTTGCTAAGTTGCCATGCTGACCTTGAATTCGCAGTCTTCCTGCTTCAGCTTTGGAGTAGCTGGAGTTCCAGGTGTGTACTACCTCACCTGGCTCAAAAGTGTATTTTTATTCATAGTTGTTTAAACTTTTCATGAGAAATTAATGTTAAATTTGGTTATTTTGTATCTTAAGAGGATTTTTTATTTTGTTTTGGATTGGCTGTTAATTTTTATTGTTTATATTAATACACATACCATGTTGTCATTCATGCATTTCCAAAATAAAATACACTTAGCCACGGTGTTTCATTTTCTCACTCTGTAGTTGAGTCATTGGTATTCATGTTTTCTGATTTTAAATTTATATATGCAAATGAAGAGTAGACTTGTTTTAAAATTTTCTTCATATGCTATCTTTGGATTATTTTTGATATCAGAGTTATGGCAAGAGTTTTATGAAAAATCATGAAGCTTTGCGTCTTGTGTTAAAGTATGTTCAAGAGAGTGGCATTTTGAAGTATTTATAAAACTTCCTGAATACAGTGCATTTCAGTGGGGGGAATTTTTTTTTTTTTATAGTGGGGGATATTCTTAGACTACTTTCAAAATTTTTTCCAAAACTAGTATTCTATTTAGACTTTTGTCTTTTTTTATTGATTTTAATTAATAAAATTCTCTTAGAAACACCATTTTATGAATAATTTCTGATTTGTTAATAGGAATATGTACATAATTTATATAAATACATATATATACTTTTTTTTTTGTACCAGGGATTGAACCCAGGGGTGCTTAACCACTGAGATGCATCCCCAGCCCTTTTGAGACAGAGTTGCTTAGGGCCAACCTTGAACTTGCCATCCTCCTGTCTCAGCCTCCTGCACTACTGAGATTACAGTTGTGCGCCACCACACCTGGCTGTATGTATAATTTTTAAAAATTAATTTGCTTTTTATCTGTGGTTGTCATTTTTACATTCATTTTCATTCAAGATTTAATTAGAGGAATTACCGATTTTGTGTTGTCCAAGTATATAAAGTTCGTTCTGTTGTATGACTACAGTGAAACTTTTTTCTTGTATGTAAAGCTGGTCTTTTTTTTTTTTTAATCATTTATTTATCTATTTATTTATTTATTTATTTATTTATTTATTTATTTATTTATTTATTTATTTATTTATTTATTTTTAGTTGTAGATGGACACAATATCTTTATTTATTTATTTTTATGTGGTTCTGAAAATCGAACCCAGTGCCTCACGTATGCAAGGCAAGTGCTCTACCACTGAGCTACAATCTCAGCCCGTAAAGCTGGTCTTAATGGAAACAAGTGAAGAGCATGTGGTAAACAGCTGAGTGGCAGGTGGGTAGACCCTTGCCCGGGGGAGCCAGTAGGGCTACCCAAATCCCAGTGCTCTCTCATTTCTTCCTAGCTAAATTCTGTGTACTGGGTCTTTCTGAGCTGCTCCTGTTTTTTGTTTTCCAAACTCTTCCTCGGATTCCTTGTTTTGATGATCTGTTAGCTGTGGCATGGAAGAGAGATTGTGTACGTGCATATGTGCGCTCGGAGTATATCTATACATCATATATACATATTTGTACACATGGACGCATCATGTGTAACATTTACTTTCCTCCCAAAGAAATCAGCATAGCTATCCCCTGAATGTCTACAAATGTCTTATGGTGGGCAGGGTGTGGCTCAGTGGTAGAGCACTTGTGTAGCATGTGTGAGGCCCTGGGTTCCATCCCACCACCACAGAAGAAGAAGAAAAAAATGTCCTATTGTGCCCTCAATTCTTGGTGTTTGCATATGGAATCCAGAGTTGAAGTATACCTCTCTGGAAGATCCTGCTCTGTTATCGTGTGGCTGCTGAAGTGACTGGGGTGGCAGTGACAGCCTGCTTTCTTTCCAAGAATACTGATCAGAACTTTCATGTTTTCTGACTTTTCTGCTTACTGTGTGGTCAGTTCATTTTTCATCCTGGAACTTTTTCTTTAAAGACTGAAAGTCCTTTATTGCCCATTTTGCCACAGATTATTTAGAAACTCTACTTAGATATGGTCCATTTTACTAGTTGTCCCTCTTGAATGGTGATATTCTTGAGTATTGCTAGGTCCACAATTGATCTGGTTTTTTTCCCCTCCCTGAGGTGCTGGGGATAGAACCCAGGGCTTCTTGTGTGCTTCATCAGTGCTTTACTACTGAGCTACACTCCAGCCCTTTTAAATTCTGTTTTGATGCAGAGTCCTGCTAAGTTGCCCAGCCTGGCCTGGATTTTGGATACTTCTGTATCAGCCTCCCAAGTAGGATTAAATTTAAAAAAATTTTTTTTGAGACAGAGAGTCAGTATGTTGTCAAGCCTGTTCTCCAGCTCTTGGGCTCAAGGGATCCTGCCTCAGCCTCCCAAGTAGCTGGGAGTACAGTTGTGCAGATGTATAGTTTTATAATTTTTCTTCTCCAGTATTATTTTGATAACAGTTTGTAATGTAAGCTTCATTTAATACTAAGGAAAAAGTGAAACACATGCTGTTCTGACTGGATTGCCCTCCACCCCACTCGTGCTCCTGTGGTTTGTTTTCCCTGGTTAGTTCTGTTGATTGTATTGCAAGTTCAGTGATGCTTAAGGTATGAAATTTATAATCTCATGGGAAGTCATTCTCAGTAAAATGAACTTTAAATGTTTTTAAGAATAAAATTTGGTGTGGGGGATTATGAATGTAGTTTCTCAGTTTTCCTGAATGTTCTTCCCTGCATTTGAAGGGGAGCCTGAGGCAAATGTTCAGCAGTACCAATTAAAAAAAAAAGGTTCAGCAGTAAGACCACCTTGGCAAACCTTTGGGACTTATGTCCAGAGTGTGGCTGGGCTGATGTTGACCAGGTCCCAAGGTGTGGATAGTTTAAACTGAATACAGAAGCCATTAGTCACGGCAGCTTTGCAGAGGCTGCACAGAAGTTTTACCAGCTCATAAAACTTTTATGACCCAGAAGGAATGCCAGCAATAAACAAACGAATTCGTAGCAAATACACTGGGCATGAAGCTGATTTTCTGTTCGATAATGCTTCCGTGAGGGAACTGCCGTGTGGCTCTCAACAAGAGCGGTCCCTCATCTGGGATCCAGCTTTCCTGTTTTGAGCACTTGAAAAAGGAAACTCATTGTTCAATAATTTTTTTTTGTTAGGTTTTTTTTTTTTTTTTGGTGGTACTGGCAGTTGAACTCAGGGCCAGGGGCATCTACCACTGAACTATATCCCATTCCCCGCCACTTTTTTTTTTTTTTTTTTAGTTGAACACAATATCTTTTTTTTTTCTATGTGGGTGCTGAAGATCGAACCCAGTGCCTCACGCATGCGAGGCAAGCGCTCTACCACTGAGCCACAACCCCAGCCCCCGCCTTTTGTTTTGAGACAGGATCTTGCTGAGTTGCTCAGGATCTTGCTAAGCTGCCTAGTCTGCCTTCAACTTGTGATCCTCCTGCCTCAGTCTCTGATTCACTGGGATTATAGGTGTGCGCCATCGCGCCTGGCTTCACTATGAAGACTTTGTAATCATTTTTAATAAAAATAATAATTGGTGACATTCTCTACTCAAATTTAAACAATTTGTTATGGAAAATTTTAAATACATTAAAAAGTGGAGGGGCTGGGATTGTAGCTCAGTAGTAGAGCGCTTGCCTCGCATGCGTGAGGCCCTGGGTTCGACCTCAGCACCACATACAAAGCAATAAAATAAAGACATTGTGCTCATCTACAACTAAAAAAAAATCTTTAAAAAAAAAAAAAGTGGATACTGTAGGATAATGAACCCCCAGTTTCAGCAGTTTTCAACTAATGGTCTGTTGTATTTCATTTCAATCCCCCCATTTCCAAAGAGAATTATTTTGTTTGCAGTGTTGGTTGAACCCAGGGCCTCAGTCTTGCTAGGCAAGTGCTCTACCACTGAGCCACCAAAAAGGATTATTTTCAAGAAATCTCAGCCATCTGTCATCTCATTTGTAACTATTTCATCTTCAGGAAGATGAGAGTTTTTAAAAAAATCATAGCTATTGTTAGGGTAGCGGCCAGCCAGACACGGACACCTCTGTACAGCCAGGAAAATCCTTTATTCAGGGAGTGGGCGCCCGGGCGAAGAGGAAAAGAGGAAGAGGGGACACGCGGGAGGGATTTTATAGAGCCCGCTACAAAACTGCGTGGTGAGCTAGGGATTGGTCATTTTAAAATTGGGGGCAGGTAAGCAGTGGCGGCCTTCGGTTAGGCCTTGTTTTTCCAGGTGGAAGATTCCGGAGCGGAACCCCCTGGGGCAGGGACTGGGGTGTGAAAACTATTTGTTTCCCAGGTGGAAGATTGGGAGAGGAACCCCCTGGGGTAGGAACTGCCTTGTGCTTCTAGAGAGG